>JAWQFY010000543.1:0-27471 GCA_037055185.1 Capillidium rhysosporum | reverse complement strand
CAGACGGTAGGACCCGCCGTAGGGTCATCGACAACTCTGAAGGTGAGGATGAGGATGACGAAGACGATGATGATAGTAATAATGATGAGCTTGTTGACCACAACAATCCATTCGCTGAAAGCGATTCCGATTTGGGTTCCCTATCTGGGGATGAGCTACTTGACAATGATAATGAAGATAAAGATATCCAAGACTACGACTCTGATCAGATAGATGACGAATTAAACAACGATTTGGATGAAGTCGATTCCGAGGAGGAGGACGAAATTGATGGGGCCCTACGTTGGAAAGCTAATTTAGTAGAAAAAGCTAGTGAAAATTTTTTGGCGGGACGAAAGCTCAACATCATGGATATTGTTTACGGTGACAAACAGTTGACCGAAACCGAACCTAATCAAGAAGAGGAGGACTTTGATGCTAAAGACGAAGACGAAGACGAAGAAGATTTCTTTGCACCAATTAAGGAGAAGAAGGATACTTACAAAGAAAAGATCGATTCGTCCAAACTTTCCTACTCGTTCAACTTAGACGTGTGGCAGACTGACGACATGTTGGACTCTATAAGACATATGTTCATAACCGGTAAATCGGATGACCACAACGAGGATGGAAACTCGGAGTACGGCGATTTCGAGGATCTAGAAAATAAGTCAAATGATGATGATGATGTTGAGCAGTTAGATCCAGAAGTAGAGTTAGCTAAGAAAAAGGAGCTGTTAAAACAGAAGTTCGACGCTGAATACGACCATGAAGACAACAATTCCGATCAGTACAACTCAGATGGTGAAAAATTGGACGCTTTTGAACTCGAAAAGGAACGTATAGCTAAACAACAGCTTCTTAATAAGCAGGAATTTGAGAATGATAATGAAGATTTAAGAAACCAAGTGGAAGGTTACAGACCAGGGAAATACGTACGTCTTCAATTCGATCAACTTCCTTACGAATTTTTGGAGAACTTCGATCCTAAGTATCCTATCTTAATTGGAGGTTTGTTACCAAACGAGTCCGGGTACGGCTATCTCCAAGTACGTATTAAACGTCATAGGTGGCATAAGAAGATCTTAAAAACTAACGATCCACTTATCTTCTCTATCGGATGGCGTAGATTTCAGTCTATGCCTATTTACTCCTTAAACGACGGTTCGAGAAATCGTATGTTGAAGTATACACCTGAACATATGCACTGTCTAGCTACTTTCTACGGTAATTTTTTTGGGTTTGCAACATACTGAATTTTATGTTTGTTAATTTTAGGACCTATTGCACCCCCTAATACCGGCTTCTGCGCTTTCCAGTCGGTATCCAAGAAGACAGTAATATATTGTTTTTATATTTGAGCTAATTTTATAAACTTTTGTAGGCTAATTTCCGAGTAAGTGCAACCGGTGTAGTATTAGAAAATGACAAAGCTACCGAAATTGTCAAAAAATTAAAGTTAAAGGGTGTACCTTACAAGATCCACAAGAACTCTGCTTTTATAAAAGAAATGTTTACATCCCAACTCGAAGTTGCGAAGTTTACTAACGCTACCATACGTACTGTATCCGGTATCAGAGGTCAGATAAAGAAACATCTTAATCAACCTCCAGGTGCGTTCCGTGCTACTTTCGAGGATAAAATTTTAAGATCAGATATCGTATTCTTAAGAGCTTGGTATCCTGTAAAACCTAAACAGTATTACAATCCTGTTACATCTCTATTATTGCAGGAGAAATCAAAGTGGCAAGGTATGCGCCTGGTAGGTGAAATCCGAGCTGAAAAGGCGTTACCTAACCCCGCCAATCCCAACTCTCATTACAGGGATATTGAACGAAAGGTCCGACACTTCAACAAACTCAAGGTCTCTACCAAACTAGTAGGCTCCCTACCCTTCGCTACCAAACCTAAACTTGTAACTAAACGTAAACAAACTAAACCAACCTACTTGCAAAAGAGAGCGGTCGTTTTAGAGGCAAAGGATAGGAAGGTTGCTACTCTTATGCAACATCTACATACTCTTGATAATGTCAAACAGAAAAAGAGACAAGAACAAAAGGCTAAAGATCAAATTAAACTCAAAAAGAGGATTGCTGAGGCTGAGGAGAAGAAGAATTCATATATCAAGAAGTATAAGAAAAACTCTTATAGGAAAGAAGGTTTAACTCAGAAACATGCAGAGAAAGGTAGATTTTCTAGTAAAGATGACTGATTAAGAGGTTTGAAAATTAAATAGAATTAATGGTTTTTATAATAAATAGAGTTTAGAGGCTACTTTCTAGTTTTAAAAAGATTTTTTTATTTAATATTACCATTAATAAAAAAATTTAATATTAGGCTGTTAATTCTTATATATTAAAATTTTTAAAATATTTGCATTTTTTTAAAATTTAATAACTAACTTTAGCTAATTTGTTAGTTGTAGTTTACTTTATTTATATAATTGTTTTAAATAGTAATTATATAAACTTTACTTTTACAATAAATTAAATAAAAAGGTTGAAATTTTTTATAAATTGATTTAAGAATTTTAAAGTATTATATATATTTACTTGCTAGGTTTATCTAACTATATTAAATTTAGCTAGCAATTTTATTAATAAAATTATAATATTGCAAGCTATATTACTTAGCTTATTTAACTAAGCCTTATTAATATCTATCTTTTTAAACTTCTACATATTTTTTCTTTAATGTTATAGTAAATACTAACTTATTATTTAGCCTAAAATAATTTATAATTTTACTTTTATTAAATACTGCTTAGTATAATAATTTCTAATTATAGATAAACTTAGTATAATTTAGTTAAATTTAGTATATATTAATAAAAAATATATAGAAAGAATTAAAAAGTAAAGTTAAACCTTTACTTATTATTTTAACTTTAACTTTATTAAATAAATAACTTTTTAACTACCTAATATTATATTAAATTTCTTTATTAAATATTAGAACTTTTTTTAAAGTTGTAATTTTTTTTTTAATTTTTATTATATATAAACTATTATATTTATCTAATATATAAATATTTATTATATTTAATCTAATTTTTTTTAATAAAACTATCTAAATTTTAAGTTAAAAAAGTAGTATAAAACTAGAGTTTATATTAAAAAAGTAAATAAGGAGGAATATTATTAATTATAAAGGATTTTAATCTTATAAAAGTTAAAACAACTTTAAATTATTATTATTAAAGTTATTATACTGATTATAAAGCTATTTAAAAGCATTTAATTAATTAATTTTATTAAAGTAAAGCTAATATAATATAGAAAAGTTTAGAATTTTTATAGTAAAAAATTAGAACTAAAAAAAATAAAAATAATAAAATAAATTTTATTTATTTTTAAAAAAAATTAATAGCTTAGTTAATAACTAAATATATAAGTTTATTTTATATACTTTTTAAAATATAAGCTAGATAAAAAATATATATTTTTTAACTAATTTAGTAAAGCTAGTTTAAATTATAACTAAAAATCTTATTTATAAAAAAGCTACTAAAATATAAATAATAGAAAATATATAAAAATAATGTATAATTAACTATATTAAGCTATTTTATTAAATATATATTTAGATTATTTTATTAAGATTTTATATTTAAAAATTAATAAAAGTTTATATATTATAAATTAATTAGCTTTTATTTTTAAAATAATAAATAATTTTTTACCTTTTTTACTATCTTTATTTTTTAAAATTTTTATCTTTCTATTATATTAGTTTACTTTATTCTACTATATAGATTTTTTTTACTTTAAAGTATAAAATATATTTAATTTTTATTTAATATAGTAATAGATCTTTTAAAAAATATTTATTATTTATTATTTTATATTTATAAAAGTTTAATTTAATTTAAATCTTGTTTATATATAGTAAAAGAAAATTAATTTTTATTTTATTTAGATAATTTTAATAAACATTTTTTTAAAATATTTTTTCTTTATAAAATATATATTAAGTAGTTATTATACTTTTTTTAATTTTATTAATATAAATATAAATTCTTTTTTACCTTTTAATTTATACAAGCTATTAAAAATATATTTATATTTAAAAAATAACTATAAGTATATAAATTAAATTTAAGAAAAATATTTTATAGTCTAAATATTAATATACTATTATTAAATCTTCTATTTAATGTACATATTTATTCAGTTTTATTTTATATAATGTTGACTTTTGATAGCTAGTATTACTATTTTTATATTCAAAGCTTTCTTTTTAATATATTTTATTTATTCTCACTACTACTTTTTATTTATATTTACTATTTAATATTACTCCAGTTTAATAAACTCAAAATTTATATAAATGTTTTATAAAAAATATCTTGAAATCATATTTTTTCCCAATCACTGCTCTAGAAACTATAACTAGAAAATGTAAGATAATTTCAAACAGCCACTAGTTTATAGACAGTATTCTGTTTCTGGTAAGTTCTAGATTTCACTAACTTATAATATCCACTTATTTTATGTTTAATTTATTGTTTATAAATAAAGCACCCTGTTTCAACTTCCTTTTGCCTATTTCTCCTCTAGCCCTCTTCCATTTGTACTCTTATTAATCATTTTGTTTCTCCTAGTTTATTTTTTATTTTATATAAATAAAGTATTTTATCCAATAGCTTTTAAATAAAAACTTAAGCATTTAGGTTATTTAACTTCTAAAGGAAAAAAAAACTTTTAGTTAATTTACCAATACCTCGAAATTATAGGTAGTACGTTTTTTTGGAGGTGTACTTTTTAGCTATAAGATAAGGTTGGAAGCTTGAATTGTTTAGTGTAACTGTTTTTTATACTTTTAAATATGGTACCATTTTATTTATTTAAATGCAAGGCTGAAGTTTGCATAAATGTTTCGAAGTTTAAACTTGATAGTACATAAAGAATATTTTTTAATTTTTAATTTGCATTCAACCGAAAATATTGGAAAAGTTGGATTTCGAAAGTATTCCTCTATAGTAATTTTAAATAATAATCGAAGTCTATCCACTACAGTCAACCACTAAACGGGAAAATACAACCAAACTTTTCATTTTTTTTACGAAACCCTTTCCCTAAAGTTTTGGAGGTTCAATATTGTAATTGTTACAATTTCAGCCGATTAAGCCGAACTAAAAACTTTAAATTAGAAATTAATTATTTGCAAAGTTATCATCCATTTAATCAAAACTATTTCGGTAAAGTTTTGGAGGTTTAAATAAGCAGGCCAACAACAGTTTACATTTAAATTATTTTCCTATTAATTCGGTAATTTATTTTTAAATAAAGTTTCTTCCACTAAACTTTCTGGTAAATTTTGTTAACAAAAGGAAGGTTTTTTTTTCGAATTTCCCCAAATGTATTTAGAATCCGAAATTTGTTCTAGAGGACACCCCTAAATTAAAATTATATTCTTAAGCATTTCGTTATTTTTATAAGTATAATATACCTTTTAAATCGATATACCATAAAGAGTAGGTATCCATTAGTACATTTACAAAAACTTTGATGGTAAATGGGGGTTCTTCATTCCTGTAAAAAGCTTTAGTATCGCTGCATTATAAGGCAATAATAAACTATAAAGTTGAACTAACACTCTTAGCTTTCGTCAATTAGTAACTATAATAGGATACTAAACAAGATCTTTAGCATATAAAAGCTTATAGGACTGTGATGCTAATACTTCCTAAACAAAAGTGTCAATTTTCTAGTATATATATTAAAAAACCGTAAAGCGTCTCGGAATTTACGATAATCTTTTTGAAAACCGCAATATAACAGCCTTTTATATTAATACAGGGGTAGAGTTTTATAAATGAAACAGAGAATTGATGGTTAGAGCAGTAAGTCAATGCACCGTACATGCATAAATAACTGAGTTCTAATAAGGGTAGTATAAATAAGTACCAGTGCCTTAGACAGAACAGGAAACTTTTTAATAATATAATATGGATGAAGCTTTGATTAGAGCCATCGTAGGCTGGACTGGTTTAGCGTTCGAACTGTTATCTACTATATTCAACAGCTTAGTCATCTACTTGATTTACAAACAAGGGTTTACGCAGCTGGATACGATATTTGCAACTATAATGGCTGCATGCGATATGGTATTTGTAACATATAAGATCGGTCAATTCGCTTACTCGAGGATCGTGAACTACCAGCTTTATTATAACATTGCTTACGGGCAATACGACGGATTTATACAACTTTTTTTGATGATGGTTTCTGTAGGTTGTTTAGGATATTTAGCGATGTTAAGGTTTTGGGTACTTTATCTGAAAAGGAAAGCGGTATTAAGAAATTGGCTATTTGGGTTTACGATATGTATAGCTGGGTTGATGATAGTACTTTTAAACGTATCTATCAACAAAACTTTCACGCTGATGCCGATTGAACGTTATTACGCCTTTACCATTACCTCTTCCCATATCTCAACAAAAATAGGTTTCTATACCATTTTAACCTGGGTTTTACTGAATTTAATTGCGATTAACTTTACTTATCCAATTTTAGCTATTAGCTACATCAACAAACTTAACAAGCAAGGTATTAACGTGGAAAGCTACATAACTTCCAAATTCTACTTTAAAGAGATGCGAATAAAGAAAGCGAAAGTAGTAATAACGACAGCGCTGATGCTTTTGATTTACAACTTCAGTTTAGTACCTATCGCTGTAATATTGTTCGAAGAGATAGCGAGTGGTATACCTAGGAACCTTTCGAGGGACGGGTTACTTGTACTCTCCCTCCTATCAACCATGTTTACTAACCCGTTGCTTCTGTTGGCTTTCCACGATAAAACTAAACGCCAACTAATAGCTTTTTTTGGATTTTTTAATCCGTACACCACTTTGAAAAACATGATTAATAAATAATTATTCACCGCGTTACTTTTTAACTTTTACATACGTTCTACAGTCTTAACCTACCATAAAAGTCTCTAACCAACGTCAACTTATAGTTAAAAAGTATGTATATCTTTAATAATAAATTAAAAGTTTATAAGCTTGGAAATCCAACTTTTAATAGTAAAAATAAAATACTTATCTATCCCATTTTAAGCAAAATATTCTCATTAAATTTTATTAAGAACGAAATAGTGACTTAGATTTGAACAAAAATAGTATAATTTTATGTTTTTCTTAAAACTATTAATATATGTTGACCTTACAGTCAGTATAAACCTACTAAAACATGTGAGAAATCGTAGTTTAAAACTTTCTATGAGAAAAATATAATTCAGTAGTAGTTATACATTTATATAAATATATAACTGTAATTTATTCATATCTATTCAAACAAGACTAAACAATTCAATTTTTTGATATCTTTAATAGTAGTTTCCATATAATTTTATAATATTTAAATTTAAATGGAAAATGAAAAATAAATCTTAGTAGCAATAAAATTAAATAAATTACAATTATATATTTACACAAATAGAACTGATGCATGTTTAAGTTATTTACATTAATATATTTATATGTAAATTTATAATATTTTTTTAACACTGTTATAAATTAAAATTTTAGGTATTTCATATTATAATTTAATATAGCAATATAAATAAGCAATTATTTATCTTAAAAAGTAGTTGGTTCTAAATTTAATAAATAAGAAAATATTTAATAAAAAAGTATAAATTTCAAAATATATTAGAGCAGTCTAAAGTTATTGTAAATTTAGGTATTTTTAATTCTAAATATCATGTAAAAATAAAAAATAGTTAGTTAAAAAAATTATTTTATTTAATTAGATAAAATATATAAGTAAGCAAATAATAATAAAAAGTAAAACTGCAAAAAATATATAAGCAATAAATAATAAAGAAGTTTAGAAAACCATTATAGTAAATAGGCTTAAAAGTTATAAAAATTCCTAGTATTATACTTAAAATAAAAACAACTTTATTTAAAAAAGATGTTTTATTAATATATAAATATGTATGATTATTATTATTTAAAATTTTAACTATTTATAATATTTTTTAATACTAAATTTAAATAATAACTGCATATAAAAAATATTTATATAAAATATATATATATTATTATTATAATAAATTACTTAATATTTAAAAATAGCTATAATTATAATATTTATTTATTTATAAATTATTTAGTTAATTTTATAAATAATTTTCTTTTAGTTTATTATAGTAAAAAAATTTTAACCTTTTTTATAAAAAAATAATATAATTAAAAATAGTATTATTATTTAAAAAATAAATAAAATATAAATATAAAAAATATTTTTAAGTAACTTTTATATATTAAAGTATTAATAATAAATTTTAATATTTAAAATTTTAAAAAAATCTTTAAAGTTAATAATATTAAATCTTATTATATAAATATTAATAAGTAAAGTTTATGAAAATTTATACTTACTTTTTTAAAGCATATAAAATAAAATAAAATAAAATAAAAACTCAAAAGATAGTTAAAATATAATAATTAAAAAATTATACTAAATTTTAAAATTATTTAAATTTAAACTATTTTTAAAACTAATAAAAATAATATAATTAAAATATATATATATTTATATATATACTTATTATATATATATTTATATAATAAATTAGTTTATTTATAGCTAAATATATAAGTTATAAAGTTTTTTATAAAAATTGTAAACTTTTTTTCTTATACTAAATAAATAAAAAATAAATAAATTAGTTAATTTTTATTATTAGTAAAATTATAATTTAAAGTAAAATACTTAATAATAATAACTATATAAAAGTTTTATAACAAAAATTTATAAATATATTTATATTATTAATATATAAAATATAATATTTCCTACTTTACAAGCTATAAAGCCTCTTTTTTTTAGGATAAAACAAGAAAAAAGTAATAAAAAAAGTTATTTTTATATTAAAAATAGTAATAATAAATTTATAATTTATTAAACTAAATAAATATATACTTTTCTTAAAACTAAAAAGCTAATAAAGAATTAAATTTAAGAACAATAATATATAATTATAATTAAAATTAAAAAATAAAGATTAATAATAAAAGAAAAAACTAAAATAAAATTTAAAAAAAAGAAATTACTAAATAAAGTATAAAATATTAAAATATTAAATAAAAGATTAATTACTACTATTTAATAAAGTTATAAATTTAGTTTTTATTTAAAGAACTAATTAATTTGCTAGTAGTTTATTTTTAAATTTAAATTTTTTATAAGTAAATATTACTTTATTATTATTAGCTTAGTTTATTTTTAAAAATAATTAATTAAAAATAAAATATATAAAAATTAAAACAGCTTATAAGTAATTAGTTAGATTTAAAAAAGAATTAAAATATATTTTTTACATTAATTATATAAATAACTTTATAGCTATTTTTAAATAAGTATTTTATTTTTTAGAAAACTATTATTTTAATTTTTTTCTTTTATAAGTAAATATATTTAAATATTAAAAAGAAAATATTTTAAAAAAGTAAAGTAAAAAAAATAATTTAAAGATAAAGTAAAAAAAGAAAAAAAAAGTTTAATAACTTAAATAAGAAAAAATCTAATAAATAATATAAATAATAATAATAAAAAATAGCTTTATTAAAATAAAGCTAACAAACTTTTTTATATTACTAAATAAAATAAATACTTAATATCTCTTTATAACTAAGCTTTTTATATTAATAAATAAGTATTTTATAGATTTACATAAATTAAATAATAAATTTAAAAATACTAACTTAATATTACTCTAATATCTAACTTTATATAAAAATTTAAATTTATATATAGTTATAATATATATATAAGTTAATAAAAATTATATAAATATTATAAATTATGTAAATTAAAATATTTAATATTTATATATATATTTATAATAAGTAAACTTTTAAAATAAATTTATAATTTTAAGTATTTTTATTAATTTGCACTTTATTATTATATAAAAATTTATTTTATTAATATAATAAATTAAAGTATAAATTTAAGTCTATAATATTAAAAAAATAGTAAAATAAAATTTATTTAAATTAAGTAAATTAAATAAATAGTTTTTAATACTTTAAGTATTAATATACATTTTATTTATTAAAATTTTATATAATAATTTTTAAATAATATAGTAATAATAAATATTTATAAATTTTAAAGAAATAACTAATAAGAAAAATTATAGCTTATAAATACTCAAAATTAAAACATGTTTTTAAATATAAAAAAAGTATTAAAAGTAGTAATTTATTTTTAATATTTGCTAATAATAATATAGCTTTGCAAAAAGTAATAATTAATTATTTTATAAGTATTTTATAGATTTTATATTATTTTAATTTAATATAAAAAATTATTATAATACTAAAAAATTATTAATTTTATAGTTAAATAATAAATATCTTTAAAATTATAAAGTTTTAAAAAAATTATTATATAGCCTAAATAGTTTTTAATATATTATATTAAAATTTAAATATTTTTAAATGCTAAAAATTAGCTAAAATAGTTAGAAAAAAATATTTTTTAAATAAATATTAATATATAATTTTTGTTATAAAATTATAAATATGTAATTATTAAATTATTTGTTATTTATTTAATAATTTATAAAATATTATTAAAATTAAAAACTACTTTTTAGTAAATTATTTTATATTTTTAAAATAGATAATATTATTAAATAAAAAATTATAAATTATAAATTATAAATTATAAAAAAATTAAATTAAATATTTAATAATAAAAATAATGCTATAAGTTAGTAAAATAAAAAATTAAATTAAAATAATAAGTTAAATATTTTAAAAAATAAAAAATGTAAAAATTAAAAAAACAATAAATTTCTATATTAATAAAAATATAAAATAACAATAAAATATATTTTTTTTAATTAGTTACTAGCTATATTTTAGCTAGTATTATTAAAACTTTAAACTAGTATTTAAAATAATAAATATAATAATATTACTACTTATTTAAATAATTACTTTATAAATATTATTTAAATATAAATATTTAAAAAATTTAATTTATTTATAAAAATTTTAATAAAAGTTAATAGATATTTATTTATATAAGTTATTTTTATATTTATTTAATTATTTAATAAATTTATAATATAATAAATACTTAATTATAGCTAAGTTTATATATATATATTATATTTAATTTTTTTAATATTTTTAGCTACTTTAATATTATTAAATTTTAAAAGTCTTATTTAATATTTTTAATTATCTTTTACCTTTTAGTTATATAACTAAGTAGTTAGATAATATAATTTTTATTAAATTTATACTAGTTATTATCTAATTTTTATTACTGTCTTTAAAATATTAGAAAACTACTTTATTTTTAATTAAATTTTTATATTAAAATTATAATAAATTTATTAGTTTTTGTATAGTTATTTTTTTAAAAAATAAAAATAAAAAGCATCTATATATTTATGTAAATATAAAATTACTATTATAGTATTTATAATATTTAAAGCTTTTATTTAATTTATTTAATAAAAATAACACTATATATATATCAATTAATTTATATTTAAGATAATTTTCTATTAATTAAGATTTTTAGAATTTTTAAATAGACTTTTTAAAATTTTTAACTTTGCTATTATATATTATTTTAAAATTTCAATTTATATTCTAAAAGTATAGTATAATATAACTAAAAACTTAATAAAATATTTTTAAAAAATAATTGAAATTTTTTAAATGCTTAATTAATAATTTTATAAAGCTTTATTTTTGATTCTTAAAATTAAAGGTCTAAGTATTTCATTTATTAAGAAATATATAAATAAATTTCTAGAATAAAATAAAAATAAATATTTGGAATCTTTAAAGGATTTTATATTAAGAGATCTAAAGAACCTGGCTTACTAATATAGTAATAAAAATATAGAAAAAAGGCAAATGGAAGAGAGAGTACAAGACTCCTAAACAGAGAGGGCAAGACTAGATATATAGAATATAAGTTTAAGCTTTCACATACAGAAGAAGCCTATAGCTTAAAAAGGACAGAGTTACTAGACAATTATATAGAGGAGTGAATTTAGAAGATGTGAACAAGAACAGATCCTATTAAGAGACCTTCTGGGATTGGAAGGGAGAGAGATCTAATATAATCTAAGGTGACTATATCAAAGAAGGGAGGGAGAAGGGGATTCCATAAAGCTTAACTGACAGAAATTACTGTACTACCTATTAGCTTAAGAACTATACAACAGTTAGAGCTTATTATACTTTAAATATATAACTGAATGTTAAGAGTAAATATGATCAATATTTAATGATATAACCTTTGTAGTTTAGTAATATTACATTTAATAGAACTATAAACTTTGATAGGCTACTACTATAAATAAAATATTTTATTAAAATCATAGATATTTAGATTTTTTAACTATGGTAGTGTATATAATAATGTAATTGAGTTAAAACTATACATTAATGTTTTAATCGTATACAAATTTACATAGTTAATTTAAAAAATCGTAACAATATCCTTAGCTTGAATTTTAATACTAGTCCTCACTTTTCAAAATGAGATCAGAAAATTACTAAAGGATTAATGATGACCATCATCATGACCGTGAGTAGCTATTGAAAATAAATAAAAGATTTATGAAAACTATTACCTTGATGGTGGGAGTATTCAAGAGCATAACCAAAGGTGAAAAGGAAAAGGATAACGTGAACAATTGGGGCAGCTGAAGCATTTTCACCTTCGAAATAACGTTGACGGTACCAAGCTAAAGGTCCAAATCCAGATGAGGTTGCAGGGGCAGGGCCTTTTGGTAGCTGTTTGTACATGTAAACTAGACCATCGACATTAGAACCTTCAGAGGAAGCTTCGGTAACTGATTGGGTAGCTTCTTTAGCCTTAGTGGCGGAGGTGGCAAGGTTAGGTGGGATGAAGTTTAAAGTTGATAAAGTACGGATACCGAACTTGGTATTGAGTTTAAACAATTGGCGACTGATTTGCAACATGATAACTAGAACGTTGTGTTAACTTTTGTAAAACATAATATATTTGATAGTTACTTAATCTAAAGATGAAAAGTTAGAATAATGAAAATTCGAAATCAGATGGATTTTGCTGTGGTTGAATGCTCGGATTTAATAGGTTAGTTTAGCAAGTACTACACTGTCCCATATTAATATAAAATGTGCTTGTTATATTGTTTCTCAAAAATAAATAAGGAAATATTCTTTTAGTCTTAACACAAATGAAAAAGGAATATATAAAAAATGCTAGTTCTATTAATATTTTTTAAATAATTAAAAAAGCCTTTAATTAATTTTATTTTAAAGTTTTCATAAATATATTTAAAACTTTAAGCTTTAGTAGTAGTCTGCTATATAAGTAATATACTAATGTTATCCAAAACTATAATTTAAATATCCCACTTTTGATTATTTTTTCATATTTATATTACTAAAAAAATAAAGGATTTTCTTTAACAGAAATTTTATTCATTTGGTATAGTTATAAATAAAGCTACTCTAAATTAAATAAACTATTTTTAGTATATAAGTTTAAATTAAATTAAAATATATTTGAAGTATTTATAAATTTATTTAACAGTGCTTACCTTTTAATAACATAATTTTTATTTTATTTATTAAATAATATTTAAATAATTGAGTTTATAAAAGCTTTTAAAAAACTTTGCATTAAAAATTTTACTTAATATTTTTAAAAAGCTAATTACTTTAAAATTAAATATATATATATAAAATATTTAGAAAAAAAAATATTAAATAGAGTTTTTAAATAAAGTATAATATAAAATAGTATATTTATAATTTTTATTTTTTAATTATTAGTAATTTAATATTAAATTTTTTATTACTTTAATAGCAAATAAGTATATAAAAAATTAAATATAATTAAATATTAACTATAATAATAAAATTTATATTAAAAAAGTAAAAAATAGTAAAGATTTTAAATATAAGTTTATAATTTAAAATGAGTTTTATTTAATAAGAATAAAGTAAATATAAAATTAGCTACTTTTAAAAATAATTTATTTTTATATAAAAGCTTTAAAAATTTTAAAATTTTAAAGTTTTAAAACATTTAGCATATTTTAGCTAAAGTTATATAAAACTTAAAATTTTAAATATATTTATATTATAAAAATATAAAAATTAATAAATGTATATATATTAAAACTTATTTAAATTTAAAAAAAATTATTAAAAAATTTTATTATAGCAATTTTAAAAAAAGATATATTTATTTTAAAATATCTTTTTAATATTTAAATCTATAATTTAGAATTAAAATTTATAAATTTTAAATAATAACTACTTTATTAATTCTATTTAACTAAAAGCTATATACTTTTTATAGTTATTTATAAGTTTTTTTAAGTTAGCTTTACTAGTATATTATTTTTTTATTTATGTAAAAATATATACTTAATATAATTTTATAAATTATTAATTTTCTTTTTCTACTATATAAGAAAAAATTAAATATAATTTTAGTAAACTTTTTTTAGTATTTTTAATTAAATTAAGATTTAAACTATATATAATATTAAAATATAGCTTTAGTATTAGATAAAAAGCTTAATACTAGTATTTTATATACTATATATATAAGAATTTAATATAATTTTTAGTTATTTTTATAATAACAAAGTAGTTTTACTACTTTATAATAAAAAAATATATAAAAATAGCTTAATAGTTTTTTAAAAAAACTTAAAATTAAACTATATATTTATAGCTAAATCTATAAATTTATATATATTAAAAATATAGCTTTTAGTATATTATATATTTTTTATAATTATAAAGTATAGTTTTAGCAATTAAGTTTAAAACTACTAAATAAATGTAAGTTATAATTTACTATATAATTAATATTATTAGCTATTTACTAAAAATATTTTTAATTTTAATTAAGCTATTATACAAAATTCTTATTTTTATAATAAAAGTATAAAAATATTATATTTATTAAATATATACTAATTATTTTTTTAAAACTATTTTAATAATATACTATAGCTTAAAATATAGCCTCTAAGCTTTACTTAGTTTATAAAGTATTAAATTTTGCTAGTTTTTATTTTTATTTTATTTTATAATATAATTTTATAAATATTATAGCATTTTATACTATAATATTTATACTTTTTTATAATATAATATATATTTATATATTAACTTTAAATATTTAAAAGTATATAAAAAAAGAATATATATTATAAAATAAATTAAATTAAGCTAATACTTTAGCTATTTTAATATATTATAATTTTATAATTTATTAATATATATCTAATTTTTATAATTATTAGCTTATTTTTATATTACTATATCTATATAATAGATATAATATATACTATTTTCTCTTATTTTTTTATAATTATACTATATATAAAAAATTTAATATATAAATATACTAATACTATATATTAATATTTTATTAAAATTATAATATATATTTATAAGTTATTATAATAATATACTTTAGAAAATTATAAATAATAGCTAAAATATATATATTTCTTAATTATATTTATATATAATAAGTAGTAAATATAATATTTTATCTATAATCTACTGCTATAAATATTTATAAAGTAAAAAAATTTTATTTTTTTATTTTTTATTTTATTAAAAATACTATATTAAATTTTATATTATTATTTAAATATATATTAATATATAATAGTAAGTCTACTTTTAAAAAATTTTAATAACTTTTAGTAAAATATACTAAATACTATATAATTTTTTTATATAATTATAATTAAATATATTTATTTTTAATTAATTTTATTAGCTTAATTTTTTATTATAATTTTTTAAAATTAAAATTAGTTACTTTTAAAAGTAATTAAATGCCTATTTATATTAATTTTTTATTAAAAATTTAATATAGTTTTATAATATAACTATAAAATATATTATATAAATATATAAATTAAATAGATAAAAATAAATAAATATTTAAAACTTTAATAAAGTAGTTAATTTTAGTTAATTTTATAAAAGAAAAAAATTAAAATAAATATAATAAAAACTTATAATATGCAAATAAGAGTTTTATATAAAAAAGTTAATAAAATATAAATTTAAACTTTTTTAATTAAAAAATTTGCAAATAACTAACTTGAGTAGAAAATATATAAATTTAATAATTAAATTTATAAAACTATATTATATATTTATATATCAAGATTATAAAAATATATAAAAAAGTAAAATAAAGTTTTAAAAAAATAAAAATAAAAAGTAAACTTTTATTATAATGGTAATAATAAAATAATTAAAAAAGTATATAGTTATAAATAAATTTTTAATAAAATAGTAAATTTTATTTTTTTATTTTTTTATTTTATAATTTTATTTAGTTTATTTTTAGCTATATATATTTAAATACTTAATAAATTATTTTTTAAATAGTGTTTTAATTAAAATAATTATTATAACTACTTATAAAAATCATTTATAAAATTTACTTAAAGTTAATAAAAAGTCTTTTTTTTAAAAATTATAAATAATTTTTAGCTATTAATGCTTTTTAAACTTAATATATAATATTTATTTATATATTTTACTAAATATAATATTATATAAAATATATTACTATATAATAATAAAGCTTAAATAAAGTTAACTATATATATTAATTTTTAATATAATAAAATATAGTTAAAATAAAAAAATATTAAGCTAATTATTATAATCTAAGCATTAATTAAATTAATTTTATAGTTAAATAATTTAAAAAGCTATAAATAATAACTAAAATATATAATTTTTTATTATTAAAATATAAAATAAATGTTAACTATTTTATTTTATTTTTTATAAAATAAAAAAAAATTAATAAATTAATAATATAAAAATTTAAAAGTATATAAGCTACTATATAATTTATTTACTTTTAAAAATAATTTCTATCTTTTAAATTTTTTCTTTTTATAACTTTTAATAAAATATACTTAAAGTATAATAAAATAGTATACTTTAAACTTTTTAGTATCTAAAATATAAATAAACCTTTATTTTATTTTATTTTTAGCTAATTTATTAATTAATACTTAAAATTAATATTAGATATTTTTAAATATAGCTAATTAATTATTTAATACTAAAAGTAAATAAATATATAAAAATTAATTTAATAATATTAAAATTTAATAAGTTATTAAAAATAAGTATATTTAATAAATAATTATAAAACTGCAAATAAATTAATACTTTTTAAAAAATATATAATAATTTAAATAATAATTAGTAGTTTATTTTAAAAAATAATATTTAAAATAATAAGTTAAATATTATAAATATTTTATTAAAAGTTTTAAACTTTATAATTTACTAAAGTAATTTAAATAGCTAAATAAAAATAATTAGCTAAATAAAAATAATTAGCTAATATTTTAGTAAAAAGTAATTTTTATAAATATATTTATTTAATTAAAATAAATATATTAAATTATTTTAATATATATATATATATAATAATAACTTTATATTTATATAAATAAAACTAAATTTTTATAATTTAGTAATTAAAAATAGGTTAATAATTAAATATTAAAATAAAATAAGTAATTTTCTAATTATATATATATATATTACAAATTAATATATTAAAATTAGCTATTAAAATAAATATTATATAAAATTTTTAAAAGCTAGTATTTTTAAATATTATAAAAAAATTGAACTAAAAATGTAATATAATATTTTAACTTTAAAATATTTTTATTTATTTATATAAGTTATTAAAATATTTTTTTATTTTATATTAAATAAATATAAATATATTTATTAAATTATTATTATTATTTTAATTATATTAAAAAAAGTAAAATATTAAAACTATATTAGTAAACTTTCAATTAAAAATAAATTAAATATTATTTTTAAAGCTAATAATAAGCTATAAATTATAGTATTACTATAATAATAATAAATATTATTAATATATATTAAAATATAAGATTTTTTTAATATAAAAGAATTTTTTTTACTTATATTAAAAACTTAGAAAATTAGAAATTAATACTTTTTAAAAAATAAACTAGTTTTATTTGATAGTATATTATATATATATATATAGATTATTAACTATATTTATTTTTAAGAAAGTAACTTTTATATTAGTTATAAATAAAGAATTATTAAAGAAAAAATAATAATTAATTATATATATAATTTAAAAGTTACTTTTTTTATTTTATCTTATTTTTTAATATATTAAGTTATTAAAGTGGTATTAGTTATCTGTATTTAGAAATAGTTAAGAATTTGACTAAAATTTATCTAAATTTAAATTTTATATTTATATAAAATTCTTTAAATTTGATATTTTAAGTTAATTTTATTTTTTCTTTAAAAATAAAATAAAAAATATCAGTTACTTTTATACAAATTTAAAACTATTTCTTGTTTAACTTATTTTTATTTATTTTAGATTTAATTTAAACCTAATTAATACTAAATTTTAATATAATTCTCAACTTATTACATTAAAATTATTGTTACAATTTTTTATTTTTTGTTCATTTTTCTTTTATTTTATAAAATGTAAGTAAAAAGTAGTTTTAAATTTATTCAAATATAAAATTGCTACTAGCTTATTTAAATTTTAAATTAAATTTACTTTTAATTATTATAGTATTACAATAGCACTATTAAATTTTAATATAATCATTGCCTTTCTTTTAACAGTTTCTTATAGTTCCAATATTAAATTATAATAAAGTTAGCAAAAAATCTAGCCTGTTGAGATTCTCTATAATAATGGCTTCATTCATACATATATCTTTCTTTTATTAGTCATTAAATTACTGGAATGCTTATGTACGTCTTAATAAAACTTAGTACAGCAGAGTTGGAGAAGAATTTAAGCTAATGGTTTACGGCCAACTAGCAAGAACATTGGTGTATAAATACCTAATTTACCAGCTTCAACTAAATTGTCCTGAGCCAACGATAAAACTTGGGACATGTGTTGGGTACCTTTAGGGGCAATACCAATGGTTTCTAAAACACCAACCTAAAAGAAATTAGATAAATCGTTTTAAAGCACACTTACAAATCGACTTGTCAAAGCCTTGCCAGTCTTAGTACGTAAGTAAGACATAACACCATCCCGGTAATCACCACCTTCTAAAGCTTTGTACCAGGGTACGGAGTTATAAGAAGAATCTAAAACAAGATCTCTGGCCGTTTCAAGTTCAAAGCCTGCTTTTTTGAAGCATTCTTCAGCTTCTTTAGTGGAGTAAAGTTTAGGTAAACCATCACCTTCCTAAAAGTAAAAATTAATACGAATATATAATTGATCGCTACCTGGATTCCTAAACCAATCTTCTTGTGGAGAGGGTTAGTAGCATCATATTTATCGGTACTGCACCATTCATAAATTGCAACACGGCCTCCAGGTTTAACTACCCTAAACATTTCAGCATAGACTCCAGTAAGATCAGGAGCATGACAAGTAGCCTCTATGGCATAAGCAGCATCAAAAGTGTTATCAGGGACATCCATATTCATAAAATCGCCTTTAATGAATCCACTCAAGTCAGCAATACCAGCTTGAGCAGCGTATTTAGCAGCACGTTCTAATTGGTAGGCGTTGTTATTGAATCCAGTTACATGAGCACCGGAAAAGTGAATAATCTCACGAGCAGGGCCACCTAAAATTAAAAATTAAAAAATAGTTGAATCAAGTCAACTTACCAACACCACAACCAACATCTAAAACTTTTTGGCCTGGTTTCAACTGAAGCTGAGAAGCCAGATAATGCTCATGTCTTGCTACTGCTTGCATTAAAGTTTCATTTTGATAATGGCGGGCAAAGTGGAAGCTTGTTCCCCAACCGTACTAAAAAAATTAATAAACTTATATAAAATGCTATCTACCTCGTATAAATCAGTAGATAAATTGTAATAAGCGTTGACTAATTTCGTATAGCTTGATTCACGCTTGGATTCTAAATCATCAGCTTCATTACCAGTACGACTTTCGTCCCAAAATTTCTGGTACTCTAAAGCTTCCTTCTCAGCTAAAGTTTTATCTTTGGTACCGACTTTATTCAATAAACCACCGGTTACTACAACGTCCCCGTGCATCTTTTTAGCTGTTTCGATATCTCTTTGATGAACTTCACTCATTTTTAAGTAGGGTTTTAAGGTTAGTACTGTATAGGAAAACTGAATTCTTTAGTTTTTGAGAACTACCCTAATTTATATACCTTCTCGGTACGATAGTAATTGTTGATTTGATTGGCTGGTATACAGCTGGTATACCAATATCTTTTGACGAAAAAAGTCGTACGATTAATAATTTTTTAGTAACCAAATCAAAAAAGTTTCGAAGCATGCACCCGAAACAAATTTTAATTCCCATTTCAAATTAAATTACATTTATCCAAACACATGCCCTATATTTGGAGTTAGATTACCCAGAATATACTTTTAACATCCCACAACTATTAAGAACACAGCACTTTAGAGTTGGGTACAATTGCATTAATTTAAAACCTCATCCAATCTTTGTGTGTAGAATGCAACTATATACCATTAGTCTGTAATTCAAGGATTCCGATTGTGATAAGAAGCTTCATTAATTTGAAGTGGTAGTTGTGAGTTTTCTTGATGAAGCTTTTAGTGCTTTATCGAATTTGTTACGCTTCCACATAACTATTAAAAAAATTGAATATTATTATTATTAGTTCAATATTGCTTACATGCCTTATAGAAGAATAATATTTAAATTAAACTTATTCCTATACACTTTAAGGTTAGTGTGAAGGCCTCATATATTTGAGTACTTAAAATTTAAACTTCAAACTTGTATCCAATTTAGTTAGATTTTGAGTATAAATAATATTTATATTTTAGAATTCAATTTTTCAACAAGCTTATAGCTGCTGAAGTACATCTCTAATTTAAGGTAATAGATTATTAAAATGATTCTTTTTAGAGATTTAATTTCTTTTAAAAATATTGAAATATTCTACCTTAATTGGCTATATAGCAATTGTATTATTAGTCATACAGATATTTAATTTTAAATAAATTAATCTGATCAATCGTTAAATTTCAAATTGGGACCTAAAAACTGCTAAATTTAAACTTTAAGTAACTATTTAATAACTAAAAAACTCCATTATTTCATTATACCATTAATTTCTAACCAACCACTTCTTATGAATCTATATTAAATGTAAAATTTATTGGCTTTAGAAATTAATCATTCTTTCAAGAAATGCTACAGTAAAAAGTTTATTTTGGAGAGGTATTCAGCCCATATCATCAAAATGACACTATAAAAATAACTAAACTGTTTTTTTAAAATCAATAACCCAAGTCAAAAAATTATAATTTCAACTATCAAAAGTATGACTGTAAACAACGAAGGAGGTAGTAAAGATTGTATTTTTTGTAATAGAGAGAATTTTACAGAAATAGTAGAGGAAGACGATAAATATATAGTTATCAAGGACAAGTATCCCGCTTCATCGTTAGGACATTATTTAGTTTTGACTAAACAGCATATAAAAAATATACATGCCCTTGTTGAAAATAACTCAGCCGAAGACGCTATAAGAGTATTATCAGAAATGAAGGAAATAGGGACAAAAACAATATTTAATAAAGATAGTTTAATTTTAGGATTTCATAAATCACCTTTTCATTCGGTTCACCATCTGCATTTACACGTTATTATTCCTCCAGTCGATTCTTGGATTCGTAGATTAGGATTTACTACAAAGTTACCATTCGTATTTCAACCTTTTGATAGCTTAATAATTCAACTTAGAACTGAAGGTTCAGCAAAGTAAATTTATCGAACACTTAATTTTAGTAAATTTTGGAAATGTTTCAAATTTATTTAAAATTGATTATTTTTTTTAATGTATAGGTAAAAAGCTTATTAGAAAAAAAAGCTCTAAATAAAGCTTTATCAAAAAGTTATAATCAAAATAAGCCTTTTCAACAAATTAATACAAGTATTTGAATTATACTAATTCTAGATAAATAATAAATTATTTTACCTAGAGCTAGTCCTTTCATAGTATACTGGTTTATATGAAAAGCAATAAAAAATAGAAGCCTTACTTTACTTTTGAAGCAAGATCCAAAGATATTTAACAAGAGCTTTGTATATTATAATAAAAGAGGTACATTTACTAAATTTGCTTTTAATAAAAACGTCTATATTTTTGTGTTTATTTAAATATGTAAACAGAAATCTGCTGTATCTTTTTTAACTACTAGTATACTGTTTTAATTTTTTTATTAGAGTTGATTTAAATAACTTTTGTTTTTGATATGTATGTATTAAACTTAATTAAGTATACTTTTACTATTCTATACCTATAGTAATTAAATAACTATTATTAAAGTTAAATATAACAATGTAAACTAAATTTCAATTTGCTAATTTAACTTCATTTTAAAATGTTAAAATAATTAATAGATTTATTAACAAATAGTTAAATTTTATTGATAAAATAGCTATTTATTTTTGTACCAGTTTTTTAAAACTGTTAAATAGTGTTTTTCTATTTTTTATATATTTAAGCATTTTTAGCAAAGACCAACCCTTTTATATATATATAATAAATTTATTATAGCTACTAATTTGAAGCTATAAAATTATTGCTACTATATTATTTATATTAGCTGTATACTATTAGCTAAAAACTTTTAATAATTAGTGCATTATTTCAAATAAATTTATAATATAATTCTAATAGTATTATAAAGTTATTAACATTTTATATAAAATATAAAATATTTATAGCTAAAATAGTAAATTGGTTTTATCTAATTTAAATTAAAAACTCATTTAATTAATATAATGTTATTGTAGTACTATTTTTATTTTTTAAACTTAAAAATAGAGCAGTATATATTTTAAATTATTTATTATATTATTTTTATATTACTTTTAATTTTTTTATAAAAATATTCTAATAAAAGCATTTTAAGTTAGTATAACTTTATTTTTAATGTATATTATATAAAATATTTATTATTTTAAATATTAAATACAAAGTTGCTAAAATTAAAATATAATATAAAAATGCTACTTTACTAATAAAGTTAACTTTTTATTAAAGGAAAATTTTTTTAAAAATCTAAAAAGTAGAAGTATATTTAAAATTTTGAAATTTTATAAAATTCAATAAAAATACTCTAATTTATTAAAATACTTTAAATATAAACAATTTTTTTATTTTTTACTAAATTATAATTAAATCAAAAAAAATACTAAAAAAGAAAAACTGAAAAAGATACTAAATAAGAAAATATTAAAATGTTAAATTTAAATATTTAGTAATTAAATATAGTTAAAATAAAACAAAATTAAATAAAACTAAGATGAAAAAGATATATACATATAAGTAAAATAAATTATAATAGGCTTTTATTATTTTATTTATTATTAAATTTATAAATATTAAAAAATAAAGTAATATTAATATTTATTAAGTTTTTCAAATAAATTATAAATTATACAATTAAGTAAAATTTTTAAATATTTTACTAAAAATAGTAGGTAAAGCTTTAAATAAAATTTTATAATATATAAATAATTATTTAAAATATTTTAAAAAATATTTTATTTTATTAAAAATAGTTATTATTATTATTATTTAAATCTATTATAAGTATAATAAAAAAATAATAAGTAATAAATAAAAGAAATTTTATAAAAAGTTATAACTAAAAATAATAATAATTAATTGGAAAAAACTAATATGCTACTTAATTTAAATAATAATATATATCTATTTAGTAAAACTAAATTTTTAACCTATTATATTAAATTAAATAGTTATTAAAGATTTTATTTAATTTAAATTTTAGTAAAAGTTTTTAAAAAAATTATTTAACTATTTATATTATATAGTAAATCTAAAAATTATATTTTATACTATTTTAATATTAAATACTATATATAATACTAAAAAAATTATAGTAAACTATAATAATTAAATTAAATAGTTATAATTTAAATTAGCTTATATAATTAAAAAATACTAAAATTTAAAAAAATTCTTATTTAAAAATTAGAAAAATTATATTAAATTTTATAATAAAATATTTTAATTTAAATTTAATAGTATATAATAACTAAAAATTTAGCTATTTCAAAAATAGTTAAATATAATTTTAAAAGTATTTTATAAAAATAAAAGATATTATATTTTAACTTTATGTGTAAAATTATTATTTTATTTAAAAACTAAGCTTAAATATTATTAAAAAAGTTAAAAATACTAAAAAATAATATATATATTATTATATTTTTATAAATTAATACTTTTTTATAGTTAAAGTTATTTAATAAATATTATTTTTTTATATTTTATTTAATTTTTATACTTTTATTTAAAAATTAGTAAATAAATAATTAGCTAATTTTAAATTTTAATAAAGTTAAAATAATAGCTAAATTTATTTATTATATAAAGTATTTTTACTTAAATGTATTTTAAATAAAGCTACTTTTTTTACAATAAAAGAAAAAATGTTTAATTTTATAATATAAAACTTTATAAAGTATAAAAGTAAAAATTTTAAACAATAAAGTATTATTAAAATAAGTTTTAAAAAATAGTTAGTATAGTTTAAAAATAAAATTTTTAGATTAAAATATTTTTTATAAAAAAAATATACTAACTATTTAAATAATTTTATTTAAACTTATATATTGAAGATATATAAGTAAATATAATGTTTTTATAAAAAGACTGCTAAAATAAAAATTATGTATTTTAATATAAAACTTTATATAAAATATAGTATTTTTACTTTATTATAATATTTAAATTTTATAATATATATATAAAGCTAAAATTAAGCTTTTTCTTAATATTTTATATAATAAAAACTATATATAGCTTAAATTTTAATCTAGTTAAAAAAAATATTTTTTTTAAATAAAGCTTAAAAGTTACTAAAAAAGATTTATAGAAATTATATTTTACTTTTTTATTTAGTAAATAAAAATACTAATAATTTATAAATTATATTAAATATACCTTATTTTTATATAAAAAATTAAATTAATAAAGTTATTTTAAAAAAACTTATAAATATATATATATAAGCTTAATAAAGTAGTTTAAAGTAATTTTTATTAAATATATACTTTTTATTACTATTTTTAGTAAATATTAATATAGTTATATATTTAGATTTATAAAATTAAATTATATAAAATTTAATTTAGTAATAAGTTTTATGATTTTTTATATTATTAAAGTAAAACTATACTTATATTATTAAAACTAAATATAAGTAGGATATAATATGTATTATAGCTAAAAATAATAATATTTTATTTATTTTAATTTATTAAATTCTTAAACTAATAAGAATAATCTAAACTTAAAAATTTTATATTTTTAAGCTTACTTTAATTAATATTTACTATTACTAATTATAATATAACTATTTTTAATATAATATATATTCTACTTATAATCTAGTTTTATACTTATTTAAATAATTGCACTTTAATATAATAAATTCAAATTATATTATAAGTAATAATATTATATAAAAAATAAGTATAAAGTTTAATAATATATTATATAAGCTTATTTATAAAATTAAGTTAATAAATATAATAATGATTTTATTAAAAGTATAAACTTTTATACTAAAATAGCTTAATAGTTTTTTAGATAAATTTTTAAAAAATATAAAATAAACCTATTTGAATAAATTAATATTTTAATAATAATTATACTAATATATTAATATTAAAATTATCTTTAAATATACTAAATATAAATTATTCTATTTTTAAGGTATAGTTTTAAAATCTGACTTTAAAGTTATTAAATTTATAATTTATAATTTAGTTAAATTTATAATTATTATTAGATTAATATATATTTATATATTTTTAGCTTTATTATAAAAATTTTATACTTTTTAAACCTATAATTATTTATTTGGTTTTACTATTTAAGTTTAAATAGTGTTATTTGTATAGCTAGTATACTTTTAAGCTAATTTTAATTTTAAAATATTTTAATAATATATTATAAAACTAAAAAAAATTAAAATTTTATTTAGTTATTAAATTTTATTTATTTAAAAAAAATTAAAAAACTAAAAAATTTAATAATAATATAGCTACTATTATTTATTTAGTAAAAAATATATTAGTATAATTATATATTTACTTTTATTTGCATATATTACTTTAATATATAATAACTAAAAAATTAATATACTTATTTTAAAATTTATATTTATAGCTTATATATATTTTAAATATTATAATATATATTAAAAAATAATAGTATTTAGGCTAAAAGTTTAATAATAAATAATTTTTAATTAAATTAAAATTATTAACTTAAAAAAATTAGCTTAATAAGCTATTTAAGTAAAGTAGCTAGTTATAACTTATAACTAATTAACTTTAAAAGCTAAAAAAAAAATTTAATTTTAACTTAATTAGCTTTTATTACTTTTTTTAAAAACTTTTTCTTAATCTTAAATAAGTTTTATTTTTATTTTCTTTTTTTATTATTTTTTTTCTTTTAAATATTAGTAAAAAGTTTATTAATAAAGTTTAAAAAAAAATTACTAAAAGCTTTTAAATTTTTTTATAAATATTATTAAATTAATAAAGGTATAAATAAAGTTTTATATTAATTTTACCTTTAAAAATTATAATTTTTTTTTTTAAATTTTTTATTCTTTTATTCTTTTACTATTTTATTTAAAAAATTTAATAATAAGTTTAAAATTATTTAAAAAACTACTAGTTAGTAAAATTTTTAATAAAATTTTATTTAAATTAAATATTAAAAAAATACTTTAGTAATTATTTTTATTTATATTGCTATTTTTATAATATTCTTCTTTTTATTTAAAGTTATAATTATTAATCTTATAGTAGCAGTTTTATATTTATATAAATATAAAAATAATATTATAGTAAAATCTACTTTTTTTTCTTATTAATATTTTTTTAATTTATATAAAAAGCTTAAATAGTAGCTTTAGCTATAATTTTTTTTCTTATTTAGTAAACTAGCTTTATATTAGTTATAATTTAAGCTTTTATAAGTTTTTTTTCTTTATATAAAGTTTTTTTTAAATATATTAATTAATATTTTAGATATTTAAATAATTATTTATTAAAAATTTACTTATTTAAAAGCTTAATAAAAAATTCTAGTATTATAAGTATATATAGTTATAAATTAAAATAATATAGTTAAATTATAAATATGCTTATATAAATTTATATTTACAATTTATTTTAATTATTTTTAAATTTAGTTTAAGCTTAATTTTTATAAAACTTTAATATAATTATGCTATAATATATGTAAACTATGTTTTAAAATAATTAAATATATTTTTATTATTATTTTATTTATTTTATTTATTTTATTTATTTTATTTATTTTATTTATTTTATTTATTTTATTTATTTTATTTATTTTATTTATTTTATTTATTTTATTTATTTT
>JAWQFY010000542.1:0-27474 GCA_037055185.1 Capillidium rhysosporum | reverse complement strand
AATTTTTAAAATTGAAATCAGCTACTTTTGAAAGTAGCTGATTGCCTATTTATATATATATATATTTAAAGTTTTAATTTTAATTTTTTTAAATATATAGTATTTTTAAAAGTAATATATATATATATATTATTTTTTAAAAGCTATAAAGCTTATCTTTAAAATTTTTATTTATAATATATAATGTTTTTAAGAAAATTCATTTAGTTAAATCTAAAAAAAAAGTAAAATAAAAGCTAATATTTAGCTAGCTATCTAAAACTATTAGTTTAACTTTATTAAAAACTGCTAAAAAAATAGTTTTATTCTTTTTTAAAAGAAGCTTAAGCTAATAAAAAATAAATTTTAATTAAATTAAAAATAAAAAGTATATAAGTAAAATATAAAAATAAAAAGATAATAAACTAATTAAATAATATAAGCTAATATAGCTAAAGTAAAAAATAAAAAAGTATTATTAAAAAAAATAGGTAGTAAAGTTAATTAAAAAATAAATATAAAAACTAAAAACTAAAATAAAACTTCTAACTAAAAAAAATTGTTAAAAAAGAAAAAAAATATTAGTAAAGTAATTTTAATAAAGCTAAGTAAAAAATACAAAAAAAGGTTAAAATAATATTTATTTTTATAAATATACTTTTAAAAAGTAACTAATTATTATTTGTATTTTATATTAAAAAACAGTAAGTTTAATTAAAATTATATAAAAAAGAAAAACTAACTTATATAAAGTAAATAAAATAGTTAATTATAATAAACAAATATACTAATCTAAATTATAATATAAAGTAAAGTAAAATAAAAATAATAAAAAGTTTAAAATAGTTTTAATTAAATATTTTTTTACTAAGTTTAACTTTATACTATATTTTATATATATTATAAATAAATAAGCCTAGTAGTTATTTATTAAAAAAAGTAAAAGTTTAAAAAAATAGAAAAGTAAAACTAGCTTTATTAATTAATAAGAAAAAATATTACAACTTTAAAAGATTATCTTTATTATAAAATATTAGCTAAGTTAGTTAGTTTAGTTATTTATTTAAATAATAAAGTAGAATTTATAACCTTTATATTTAATAAGCTAAAGCTATAAAAAAGGTAAAATATATATAATTTAGCTAATTAAATAATTGCTATATTAATATTATATATTTAAAATTAAAGTAAAATAAGTATTTTAAAAATAGCTAATTTAAAAAGTATATAAATATAAAAAAAATACTAAAAAACTAATAATATACTTATAAATATTATAAAGCTATTATTATATTTAAACTTTATAAGTATTATAATATATTTATAATTTTTTAAATTTTTATTAAAAGCTAATATAAAAGCTTATTAAAATTTAGTTTTTTAAAATTTTTTATTAATTAAAATTATTTTAAAATTTTTAATATACATTATATATATAAATTTTAAAAATAAATAAATAAATATATAGGTAAATATTTAAATAGTGTTTTTTTAATTAAGTATATTTAAATTTATTATTATTATTATTTATTTTTTTACTTTTTTTATATTTTTTTTTTCAATAATGAACTTTTTAATATATTATAAATAACTTAATTTATACTTTTAATATAATTTTACTACTTATTATTAAAGCCTTATTAGTTTTTACTAAAATAATATAAGTTTTAAAATAGTATACTTTATTAAAAATTATATTTAAGCTTATTTATAACTTTTACTAAGTTGAAATTTTTACTTTAGCTTTATATATTAATATTTATAATCTAAAATTTATAATTTTTAATATTTTAAAACTTTTTAAAAAAAAATTAAACTTATATTACTTTAAATATAATTTTTTAAAATTATTTTATAATAAAAATATTAAAAAATATAAATAAATTAATAAAAAAACATTAATATAAATAATATAAAATTTAATAAAATAATAGATAAAATAAAAGTTTTTTTTTGATATTTATTATACTTATTTTTTAAACTATTAATTTTAGCATTTTCATAAAAAACTGTTTTTTTAGCTACTAGTATTTATTGGTTTTTTTGTTATTTATATTAACTTATAAAGTTAATATAATATATACTACTTTTATTAAAAAATTAAAATTAAAAGTATTTTTAGGCTAACTATAAATTTTATAACTTATTTTTTAAGTAAAATTTAAATTAGTTTAGCATTTTAATTTTATTAAATTTAATATAATCTTTGATAATTTAAAAAGTATATATAAAAATAAATTTATATTAAAATAAATTAATAGTTTTTTTTTATAAAAAGCATAAATTAATATAGTAAAAAATAGTTAAAATTATTATTTTTTTAACTTAAATTTTTTATAATTAATAAAATTAAGCTAAATTTAATATTTTAATAAAATATAAATATTTAAATTTATTAATTTTAGTTTTATTATTATTTATTTATTAATTACTACTTATTAATAATATATATTATAAATAATATTCTTATTAAATTTATATTAATTTATAATAATAACATAAAATTTATAAATAAAAAATTCTTTTATAGTTTATTAAACTAAAAAAATATAAACTTTTTTTAAAGTTAAAAGCTAATAACTAAAATAATTAAATAATTAAATAATTAAAAATAATATATATATAAACTTTAAGATAAATTAAAAATAATAAGCTAAGCTTTAAGAAAAATAAAATTATATATTATATTAATTATATAAATAACTTTATATTTATTTTCAAAATAAAAATTTAACTTTAATTTATTGCTTTTTTTAAATTTTTTTTCTTAAGTAAAAATAATAAAGTATTTAGTTAAAAAGAGTAAAAATATAATTTAAAGTTAAAAATAAAAAGTAGTAATAAAGTAAAAAAGTAAACTAATAAAAAATATATTTAAAAATAATAATAAAAAATAGTTTTATTAAAATAAAGTTAATAAAAATATTTATTACTTTTAATAAAATATTATTTAAAACTTTTTTATAACTTAGCTTTTAATATTAATAAATAATTTTTTTACTTATTTTGCATATATTAAGCAATAAATTTTAAAATACTAATTTTATACTATTTTAGTAGTTAATTTTATACTTTATAAATAGTAGTATAAATTTAGTTTTTTTGAAATTTTATATAATAAAAGCTAAATATATTTAATATAATTTTATAATTAATAGTGTTTTTATATATATATTAAAAAATATATAATTTAATTTTTACAGTTTATTTTTTTAATAATATTGTATATAAAGTATATATTTAAGTATTTTAATTAAGTTAAAATTTAGGCTATATATAAAATTATATAAAAAAGTTAATTATTAAAGTTATATAAAATTAATTTTTAATTTTTTATATAAACTTTTTTTAAATATTATATTAAAGTTTAGTATTAATTAATTTTAAATTAACTATAATATAGTAAAAAATAAATTAACTAAAAGATATTTTATATTTGCATAAATAAAACTAAAAAATATTAGTTTTATTTATATAAATATATATTATAAATTTCCTTTTCTAAATATAATAAAAAAAGCTTTAAATATTAAAAAAAACTTCTCTAATATATTTAATAAATTAGGCTAATATAAAACTCTTTAAAATTTAAAATAGTATTTTAAAGTTATACTTTAAAGTATAATATTTTTACCATTTATTTAAACTAATAGTAAATATATTTATAATAAGTATATATTTAAATATTTGCTATTTTTTAAGTCTTTTTTAAAAAGTAAAAGTTAAATATAATTTAGCTATAAAGTTAATTATATAATTATTTTATTATATTGTATACTTTTAAATTTATTTTTATATAATAAATATAATATATATTATTTTATTCTATTTTTTTATTTAATAATATATTTTTACTACAATAAATTAAAATATATTTTAATTTACAAATGTTAGTTTAAATAATATATATACTTAATTTTAGTTAATTTTATTGACTGCATTTTTATATTAAGTTTTTAATATTGTATAAAGTTAACTTATTACTAAAATATTAAAGATAATTTATATTCTACATTTTTAAATGCTTATAAATATAATTGTAATTTAGTGCTGCATTTATAGATGGTTACTTTTTGCTTAAGCTAAAAATAGCTAAAGTTGATTTTCAAAATTAAAATTTTTATATAAAAAAGATTAATTTTATATAAGTTTTTATATATTAATTTTCTAAAAATGTTAAATTTCTGGATTATACAAATAGAATAAAGTTTTACTTTTCTTGCACCATTTATTATAATTTATACTAACTTATGTTGCAACTACTTTTTCTAATATTTTAAAAAATACAATTCTTTTTAAGATGAGTTGATATTAAAAATACTTTACAGTAGAACTGTAAAGCACAAATTTAATATATAATTTATACAGAAATTATTCACTATGGTAAAATCATAAGGTTCAAAAATAAATCAAATACAGTTAACACTACTAAAAGCCTTTCAACTTTCAGCAAAGAACTACAAAAAAAACAAAATAAGTATAACTTATATTTAAATATTCAACCCTATACACAAAAAAAAACAGCTACTTAAATATTAAATTTAAGGTCTTGGTGGATAAGGGTTAAAGTTAGGAGGGTAACTTTGAGTTGGTGCAGTTGGACGTACTTGGCTGGGATGGGGTGGGTATGGGGTATTGTAGCTAGAAGAGTTGGAGGAGTACTGGGAATTAGTTCTACCTAAGTATGCCTGTTGGTTTTGTACTGGAGGTTGTTGTTGGGTAGATGGTTGGGGTGGGTAGGTAGGCATGGTAGGACGGTAAGACAAAGATTGTTGGTGTGTTTGTTGTTGTTGTGAGTGGTGCTGTACCTGGGGTTGAGTAGGTTGTTGCTGCTGTGAAGGTTGTTGATGGTAAGTCTGTACAGACGGTTGAGGTTTAATTTGAGTTTGTTGCTGAGGTTGTAACTCGTTGAGACCACTATCATAATAAGAATTTGGATAAGGCGAAGAAGGAATGGTTTCAGTAGAAATTTTTTCCTTCTTGTCGTGTATAAAAGTAGGGTCCGAAGTCAATTTTTCTAAAAAATATATATTAAGCTTTAAATTAATTTAAATATCTAGGTTACCGATCTCCTCTACACTTAAAACTTTTGGATAGTTGCTTGAAGTTAAAGTTGTGCTTTTAAGTTGATTGGTTGCTGTTGAAGAGGTGTCTAACTCGTTAAGTTGTAAATTTAAACGATTTAATTTTGAAGTTAAATGTTCAACACAACTTTTCAATTCACTAACTTGATCGGATAGACTTAAATTGGGCTGGCTATCAGTAGGTTCACCATCTAAATAATATTTCATTAATAATGCTAAACTTATAAATTTTGGTTACCAAAGATATGTAATTTTAATACACTGGTGTTTACTAAGGCATGATTGATATCGATATCGTCAACTATACTAACTAAATCACCATCTATTTGAAAAGTAGCTTAGTTCAATTAAAGTTATTAAGTTTACCATCATCTTTATACTTTAAAACCAAGTTTTGAAAACTACGGTCCAATTTAGGTTTAAACAATCTGGTAACAAATACAACTAATCTAAGTAATAAATAAATTTTAGTATTAAAAACTAGATATAAATGATTGTTATTACTCATCGTAACCCATTGAATAATTTATAACGACTCTACGTATAGTGTTGTTAAAAGTACCTATAAAGTATAAATAAATAAATATTTAAAAATAACAATTACATTTAAGTTCAATAGGTTTGTTAGTTAAATTAATTTCCTGTCGAAGTTGTTCGTATTTCAAATTGTTCATATTATTTAAATTGGTATTCATATTTGTATAGATTTAAATATTGAGTTTACTATTATGAAAATAGAAATCTGGGAAAGAATTAGAGCTTTTGTTTTAGGATGGATTCCAGCAACCTGTAAGCTTACCAAAGATTAAAGCTGAGCAAAACGAATTAAACAATAACAAAGCTAAACGTGGTAGAAATATTAGAAAGGAAAAAAATATATTAGAAAGCAAAATATATATATTATATAGAAAGGAAGTAATAATAAAATGAAATGTAATTAAAGTTTTATTTAATTTGAGCGCTGATATGTCTAGCATTCTCATATTTAAGCTTGGGTAGTGAAATCGAATATAAGAGTATAGACCATCTTATAAGCTAGCAGGGAGATGTAGTACCAACGATAGTCCCAGCGAATATAGTACCGGTGGTAAATGTAATCAACGAGACTAGCTAATTAGGAGATACCGACTTGGAGTGTGGGGAAAGTGGATAAAATCAATTCAAAGCAAATACTTTGCTTCCTATTGAACAACATCAATTTATTGTGAAATACAAAGTTAAGAATAATTCAGTGAAAGCGGTGTCAGAATGGCTTGAAAGGAGGAAGTATAATCACCAGTATATTTATTACAGTAGAAGAACTAGCTATCATACTCTTGACCTTTAGCAACCGGGTCGGTTAAATTGTCAAAGTTAAGTTTGCATATATCCAAGAGTGGGCACCACCGCTTAACAATTTATAGTAACTTGAATGAAGCTAGTTATTGAATAACAGGTCCATTAACCTAGTCATAGAGCCTTGGGGATCCTTGCCTATTACATAATATGGGATGTTTAAATACTACTGCAATTAATGTATTTAACTATAAAGATATAACTTTGTTCTATATTGGGTACAAAAGATTTTTTCATAACCATTACTTTAGTTTATAGTCTATATTACTGTGTTTAAACTATTGCTATTTAAAAAATTGAGTATGGGTGATGTGAGGAATACTCAAATAACCGCTAGTAGTGGTTTATAAAAGTTATCGACAGTCTGCTTATAATTATTAGAGCTAGATAATCTTCCAATATGCCACCAGTAACTTTATACATAACTATATTCTCGAATTAGTAGTCGGTATATGCCCAGTTCTAATGTCTATATTATGTCAAAATAAAATTTTCAGGCCTGTAGTATACTAAGTCTCAGTAGTTGAATTATTTATCTAGTCGAAGTATAGAGTAAAATTTATTTCAATTGTACATTCTCATATACAACTATTTCTATATAAATTTCCTTGTTAGTTTTAATTTATTTGAAATATATTTTTAAGCAAAATTTCAGTTCATAATGACGTTTTTAAGTTGAAAAGTTAAAACTTTAATTTAGTGACAGTATAATTACTTTTAAAAAAAGTGTGTGGAACATCTATTTTACTATTTTGAGTAATGAAAACTGCGAATATAAAAAATAGGAGTTGTAAAATAGTATAGAAAAATGCAGAGCATGCTGAAGCTGTTAAGGATTCTTATCTTCCTTAATCTAACTGCGATTTATAAATGTTTAGCCTATCAGAAACACTAGATCTTGATAATAAGGAGTATATTTTATCTATAAGTAACCCATTTTCTTAACAAAGCTTTTTAATAAGATATTTATATTCACTTTTAATAAGTCTACTCTTAATTAAAGGTATTGTATCTAGTATTTAAATTATTTGGTCCATAATTTTAGCTGAAAATTAACTATATTCAAATTGATACAAAAGTAGAACTATAAATTTCTTAATAAGTGTAAATACTTTTTCATAAAGCTTAGTATATTTTTTAGATCTAAATTATCTATAATACTATTATGTAGTAATGATAAATTATAAGCATAACTTATATATATAATTTATTAAAAAAATTAAACTTAAAGATATAATGACTACTTATACTAATTATTAAATTTTAATAATATACTTTGAAATACATTTTAAGTTTAAAGTATAAGTTTATATTATTAACCTATACTTAATTTTTATATTAATAGTTTATAATATTTAAAAATATACTATTAAATTATTTTTATTTTTTATATTATTAGTTTATATAAAATTAATGAATTATTTAATTTAAGAATAGGCTAAATAACTACTTTTTAAACATTAAGTATATTAAATTTATTATACAATTAATCTATTTTTTTTAAATTTCAAAGTAAAAGCTAAAAATATTATGATTTTTATTTAAAATTCTGCTATAAAGTAATAAGATATTCTAAATACTATATACTAGTCAGTTTTAAATACTAAATCCTAGAAATTTTTAAATTAAACTTTGAATTAAAGGCACTTATCTAAATAATTATAATAAAATAAATAGCTACAAACTGTAAAAAGTACATTTAATATATATTAAGATAAGTAATTGATGAAAAGAATTTGTATATTATTTAACAGTTAATTTATTATAATAAGGTATTAGAAAGTATATATATAATTATAAAAGCTTTATCATTTAGATATGTATATAGATGTTATAGCTTAATAAACTGTAACATAATTGTAAAAACTTAAAATGATGTAAATAGTTTATTTATTAGCAGAATTAAAATTAAAAATTCAAATTATAATGTAAAACAGAACTTTGAGAGCAAAATTCGTTTCAAATCAAATATAATAATAATTTTAGAGGAATGCACTAAATATTTTGAAGAAATCTATAGTAAAAATTCTTAAAAACACTAATTCAAGTTTAACGAAAAGTCTAATTCATTGCTATGCAATCAAAAATCTAAAATAAATATAAAAATTTGTATATACATAATTTAAAGCAGTTGGTGTATTCTCTAAAAAATTTACCATAAGCTTGCTGCGAAACTGTAAACTTAGCTTGCTGGCTATTAAAAGCTGATACAGATTACCGCTACAACTTCCTTACTAAAACCCTGTCTAAAATTCCTTAGTTTTAAGAAGCGGGTGTTGGACAGGAATCCATACCTGGAGTTAAACTGTTAAACACCAGCTTAGTCTCTTCGATTTGTTGGTAGAGGAGAGTTGGGGTGAGTGCGCCAGTATTAGTATCTTGGGCGTGATCATCAACGTTATCAGCAGGGTTCTCTACTTTTGAATTTAGATTTCCGTCCAGTAGGCGCAAAGTGTACTGTAGGTCGTCTTCGTCATCCTGTACCCAGATACAAGCGGATTTGACTTCGGCTAAGCCTTGTTTCTTGGAGTCAGAAAGATGGTTGTTGAGGTGGTTGATGAATTCGGGTTGGAGGTAATTGGTAGGGGTGTATTGGTTGAGCTGAGTGTTAGTATGAGAGGTGGTATCTATGGAAGTGAGTTGAACTACCATATCCTCCTGATCCTGAGCCCACCGGTTCCAAGCCTCTACGTATCCCTTTTCCAAATTACGTACCCACCTCGGGGTATCGAACAGACGGGAGTGGTCGCGGGTGAGGAACAAAGCTTTGCGTAGCTGCATCAATTCTCCCTGGCCTAACCTATGGATCTCTACTGGACCCTCAGGTGGGAGGTTGGTGCTAGATGTTAGGTTGAGTCGGCTGAGAACGACGGCGTTGGAGGTAGCTTCGATATGTTCGTACCTTAAAGATTTAGCCAAGTAGACCGCTCGCTCCACGTAGGACTGTTGGGAATCGGTAACCATATACTTACCGTAACCAGAGGCGTGGGCAATGGAGGCAGCTACGCGAGAACACATCTTATGGGTATGTCTAGGGAACGTGACTATTGGTGTGCCGGACCATAAGATATCGGCAGCAGTGGTGTGTGCATTACATTCTGGCGTATCTAAGAAAATATCTGCAACTCTACCGCGGTGAATATGTATGTTCTTGGGTGCGATGTCCGTGAACAGGATCCTACGAGCTACCGCGTCTCCAGCCTTTAGCTTAGCTAAGTTGAGAAGGTGCGGTTCACCTGCTACTGGAAATCTAAGTAGCCATAAGACGGCGTTCTCCACCCTACGTAAGATCTCCAACCACCCATCAAATATGACCGGGTCCAGCTTATAAAGCTGGTTGAAGTTGGCGAAGATGACAGCATTGGAATCCAAGTTGGGAAAGATTTCGGTACGCATACGCCATCTCCTCGCTTCCTCGTGGACCCAGTTTAGCTCCGTCAACTCTAACGGTAATGTTAAAGGGTGCGGTTGTACTGTATTGTCTTCAGTGTATTTAGGATCGTCCGGGTCCCTGAAACCTTGCCTGTGATCGTTTACGAAATAGGAGTGAGGTAGGTAGATCAGCTTCTCGGTGTAAACCCAATCTTCAGATGCCTCTTCCGGATCCAGGTCCAAGGGAGTGAACTGCCCATTCGCACAGAACTCGTTCTCGTCGTCGGATCTTAGTAGACGTTGATCGGACTGTACCATATGTGGAGGACATACAACAGGATCGGCGATAAACCAGTCACACCAAGTACCACCCAAACTACCGGCAAAACCCATGTAAGCCATGAGGATAGGGGCAGGTCTAGCGGCGAAGATTTCGTTACGTGCACCCTTGGTGTATCCGTTCAAGTTAACTAATATGTGTATACCGTCGTTGACTATTTGTTCGGTGATAGCTTGTACGGACCAGGTAGTTACATCTAAGAAGTTACGTACGGTGGACTGTATCTTAGCTCGGTACGGGGACTTGTCAGGCGGTGAGGTGGCGTACAGATACACGTCAAATAGTTTTTCGTTATGGAATCCAAACACCGACTGCATCAGGTGCGCCAACGGATGGTTGTTGAAGTCGGAGGAGACGTAACCTATCTTCAGCCGGTTGGCTGGTGGAGGTGGTGGCGGGTACACAGTTTTCGGTAGCCATGTCGAGGAAAGGATGGTATGTGATATCCGTAAAGCGTTACGATGACTGATTATACGTACCTGCCGCGGTGATAGGGGATAAGTGAAAGTATGGAAGGGAAGTACGGTAGGTATAGGGGTAACAGGTAGTTTGGGTAGAGTAGGTCTACGATATCTATCCAATTCACAAGGTGACAGCTGGGAAACGTTGATCTTGACTGACCAGTGATTCGTACTATAAAATTCCTTATACCAGAGCTGTTGTAGAACCTTAGTTGCATGCTCTACCGATCGGATAGTCCAACTGCCTTCGTTGACTATGGCGACTGGGCTCATAGTTACTTGCTTCCACCAATCAGCTGAACGTGACTTCCACATACCACTCGGCTTGGCCCGGTTAAATATACTTGCAAGCTCTTGAATAAGCTGACATTTGGTAGGTGAACTAACAGAGAACACGACACCGCGGCCCCACTCTGAGCCTTCACCCAACTGTTTATTTACAATATTCACGATCTTGTCCATCCAACCCTCTACTAACAAGTTATTCTTCGAGTCGTACTGCGAGTTGCGATGAGTCCAGTCACATATGCCTGATAACGAGCCTACCAAACCACATACCGCTTCGGTAAAGTTAGGGTTAAGCTCCACCGCTCTGGAGTACCAGTGTATAGATTCCTGTATCCTAGAAGAGTCCTTGTACGCGTTACCCAAATTGACTAGAGCTACGTCGAACTTAGGGTTGCATTCTACGGCGCGGTGATACATGTTAATAGCCTCGTTCACGTTACCCATGTCCTTCAGCAACGATCCCAAGTTGGTATACAGATGTGGGTGATTGGAATCAAGCTGTAAGCCGTAAGTGTAGTATTGCAGCGCTAGGTTGGGTCCAGTTAACGGTTTCTGACCATCCTGTGTAGTCACGGAGGAAGGTGGTACCTGGATGTTGCTGAGTACTATACCTAAATTGTTGCAAGTCGATGGAGTGGGGTACAACGCTAACGAAAGGTAGTAGAGAGGTAACAAAATGGGTAAGGGTACCGGATTGACGTAGGCATCCTGATAAATCTTGGCTAAAGCGAGCAAAGTGGTGGAGGTAATATGTAGAGCCATCGTGTAAGGATCCATGGATGAACCGTTTATGGAACCCTTACCAGTACGTGGAATGCTGGCTAAACCAGGAGGTACTCCACCGGAATCGGCGAACAGTAGGGTTGAGAGCTGGGAGCAAGCTTGCGGTGGGATCAGCAAGTTACCAGCGTTCGAAAAGTTAAAGTTGGACAAATCTTCTGCCGAAGGTACCATAGCTTCAGGGAAGAAGTAGCTTAAAATTTTAGATATCAGCTCCATAACTGTCGTACCTCCACAGAGTAATTGTACCACCTTCTCATACTCAACTCTAGCTTCTGCTAACTTACCCGTCGTACTGCAGATGTTGGCTTTACTGTAGACTAAAGATTGGAAGCGTGAAATGTGACCGTAAGGTAATCGTTGTGTGACAGATTTACAGAAATCAGTGAAACTCTCGTTACCTAGTACGCTCTTCTCAACAAAACAGCATAGATTATGGGCTTCTGAGTACCTAGGTTGTTGTGGTGTAGCGGTTTGGCTGTTGGTTACATTTCGGGTGAACGGCTTAGATACAGTCAACAAACCTAATAGGTTTTCTACCGCATCCCAGTAGCTTGGCTTCAAATTGATGGCCCTACGCCACCACAATTCAGCTTGGGCTTCGTCACCTAAACTCTTGAGAGTAGTACCAATGTTACTCATAGCTTCGACGTAGTTTGGGTCGATTTTCAAAATTGCTTGGTGATAGTCAAGGGACAGTTCGTTATTACCTTGGGCGTAGTAGACGCAGGCTATTAACAGCAGCAGCGGTAAGTGGTCGGGGTGGAGGTGGTTGAGCACTAGAAGCATCGGTATCAGCACAGGGCTTTGTGGTGTCGAAGTATATAAGTTATGGGCGATTTGCATAATATGATCCCTCCACTGTGTTGATCTAGCTTCTTCAATAGGTATCTGGGTTCCAGGGACCATCCTATACTGCATCGACATGCTTGTCGGTATACTAGGCTGCATCGTAACTGGCCCGCTGGAATAGATGGATGTATTTACCATATCGAAATGAGAAAAGCTGTTGGACATCGGTAAAACGTTATGCCGGTCGTACATCATCGGATATCCTGACCTTGAATCGATACCGTTTAAAGATTGAAAACTACTACCTAGCTGGTTACTATTCTGCAAGAAATTATATTTGTAGTTAGTTGGTTGTCCATTAATAAAACTGGTGTTTAAACTTATGGGTGCTTGGTTCTGCATCCAAGTCGATTGGTTGATACTTTGATTCCTGTTGACGTTAAAAGGTTGTCCTAGTGGTTGCTGTAGTTCATTTAAACTGGTCTGTTGCCTTACATACTGTCCGTTGTTGTAAACTACACCTTGTTGATTATTTAGAACGTTAGGATTGGTACCCCAAAACCCTGTCATTTGCATAGTATTGTTGAACTGTCTATTTTGAAAATGCGGCATATTATCGTACATGTAGTATGAAAGTAAGTTAGGCGATGGCGGTGGATGCATCAATGCATCGTTAACTGGTAGTATAGGTCCGTAGTTTTGGTTGTTTGGCAGGTTTTGAAATTGAGAAAAATCAAAGTTCCCTTTAAAACTGTTGTTCTGTTGTGGTAAAAATTGTGCATAGTTAGATACTTGTTGAAATGCCCACGGATCGTTGTATCTAGCTGTCGTTACTGCAAAATGGCCGTACTGTATTTCATCGTTCATGTGGATTGCGTTATTGAAAACTGGGCCATTTATCTGCATCGGATCTATTGTGGGTTCTAATAATACTTGTTCTTGTTGGTAGTTATTTCCTAGTTGATCAAAGTCGGCTTGCCTTAATGTATTTATATCGTTGTACTGTAAGCTACTGTTCATAAACTGGTTGTATTTTAAGTTTGTATTCAAGCTAATAGCTCTATTTTCTTCTGGAAGCAGATTGAATGGGTGAATATACGACTGCCCTGTTTCCATTTTTGCCCTTAAAAACCTTGGTGAATTTGTCAATTCTTTTCGATGTATATCTACAAAATAATAATCAAAACTTACTGTTTATTTAACCCTTTATTTTAGATTTATAATTTATTTCAGTGATTCGTATGCTTCTTTGTGTATTTCCTTAGTACACTTATCGTTGAAATAGGCTGTATCGTGTCAGTGTTGCTTGGACTTTTTAAAACAAATCTTTGAATAATTGATGAAATTTTGAAATTTGTTCTTATCCTCAAGTTCAAATGTGTAATAGTTTAGAACTCGCACAATTAATCAATAAGAAGTGCCCCTTATTTCATAGAGCTTTGATCAGTGTTGAATGTTTTTTAGTGGCATAAACTTTAATTTGATGGTTTGCTGGGCTTTAAATTAACAGTTGAAGTATGAAATAATTCCTTACCCAGAACTTTTAGCCATAAACTTTTCCGATTCATTAGCTTTTATTCTTAAAATACATATTTATCCGTAGTTACTAATGGTCATTCGGCTGCCACCACACGAGTATATTTCTGCTTGCCCTGCAAGGAAATTACTAAATCATACCCGGCTTTTACGCTCCGAGATCTTAAATTTGAACGGTGCCTTCCACACATTAAGGCATTTTTTATCTTTAAATTAGCCAAGAACACCAAAGCAGTAATTTAGCTTTAAGGCGGTTACTTTTGATGGGATACCTTCTTTACATAGCTCGACTTCCGCATCAAACTTTCTAAATAAACTCCACAATCATTGTACATTGGATATGAAAAAAATAAAACTTTATGTTCCCCAAGCTGCTTTTGGTCGATTCAAACGTACTTCGACAGATATGGAAAGAAAGCTTAGGTAATTTGTTGCTTCGCATTTTTGCATCAAGATTACAATTTAAAGTGAATTCTAGTGAGTCCAGAGTAGACATGTACACCAACTACAGTACACTATATCGCTTCCAGATTAACACCACATTTTTAGTTTATATTCACGTTTTAAATACACTATTAGCTAAACAAGAACAGAATATGATCAACTATTAGCTTTCTGAGTATTTGACTCCGCTCAAAAGGTGTATGGAAGTTGATTTAAGATCAATACAACAGTTTAAGGATAATAGTTAAATATATTTTATATATATAAACTTAACTTGTTCTGAGCTTAGCTTTCTTGCTCCTTATAAAAATCCACTAAAAAACTTGGAAATCTTGATGCTTCTTTTTACATTAAATTTACAAACAATTGTTTTACCACTTTTATTCAGTAATCGTTCTCAATGTAGTTACGGCACTAAGCATAGCTTAAGTAGTTCGGGTGCTATAACATGCTTCATACCGAAAATAATGCTCTCAGTATTCGCTGGAGATACACACAAATCTAGAGTTTACTTCGGCAAAAATTAATTATACACTGCCTATAAATAAAGATACAAAACAAGTTGCTGTAAACTTTTTACTTTCTACTTTTTTAGTAAAAAATAATAAAGCTAATACATTCAACTTCCAATTAATGGAAGTGTTTAACAGTATATATAAAGCTATGTCAATAGCAATTATAATCAAAAGGAAGGCGAATCTTAAGAACAGGTACTAATTTACCTACCACTAATATACCTTCAAGTTTCTCCTCTGGGCAAATTGTTGTTATCTCTACGGAATTACCGGATTAAGTTGTTATGATGTCCAAATCGCAACTAATAGCAACGCTTATTGAAATATAATACAATACGTTTATTTATTAGAAATATGCTAGAAATCTCATCATTTCTGGTGGAATTTGTACTTATATAGGTAGCAACCATTTGAGGTATTTATAACGTACTTTAGTACACTACTGAAAGTATAACAGCTTGATTTAGAAGAGTCAGGATCTATAGTTTATACTTACTCTTTAAATTTTAAACAATTCCTAGATAGGGAATAGAGGAGCCAAATGCTTTAAAGCCTATTTGGATTAACCAATAATTAAATGGTGTTTATAGAGGATTTTTTTTAATGCTTAGTTATTTTTGAAAGTAAGTTTTTTGATCTATATTTAGAATATTTTAAAATATAGATATTTTTTTATTGCTATACTCAAATTATATAATTTATATATCTAAAATATATAACTTTTTTATATATGTATTAAAAGATAATTAATATAGCTTATAAATATATATATATATATCTATTAAACTCTATATTAGAGCTTTTTTTAAATAAAAGAAAGTCTGAATAGCACACATTACTACTAAAATAGTAGTATAGAAAAGCTTTTAAAAATTTAAAAAATGCAAAAGTAAATTAAAATACTTTTTAGAAAAAAACTAAGCAAAACTAAGTAAAATAAAAAAACTAAATAAGAAAGTAATATAGCTATTGTATTATATATATAAATAGTAAAGTTGACTAATAATAATAAAAAATTAAAATATTGTAATACTATATTAGAGATAGTAATAGTAAATAATTTTACTAGTAGAAAAACTTGTTTTAAATATAGTAGACACTTATATAGTTGACTAAACCTAAGTTTAACTATTTATATATTAGATTAACAAAATAGTTTATATAGAACAAAATAAAAAATAGAATAAATAATTTATAATTTTAAGTAAAAGTTTTAATATTTTATTAAAAACTCTAATATAAAGTTAATAAAGCTAAAAAAATTATATTAATAATAAGTTATTTATTAAGCAAAATTATAATTAAAATATTAAGCAAAGTTTTAACTTTACTTTTTAGTTTTTTTTATATACTTATTCTTAATATTACTAAATATAACTAAGCTATACTAAATTTTATTTCTAATTATAAATTATTATATTGAGTAATATTTAATAAAAATATAATTACAAACTAATATATACTAAGTTTTACTTAGTAAAATAAAATTAATATTTGTTATTTTATTATAAAATAATTTATTTATATTTTAGTACTTTTTTATCTATAAGCTTATAAATAACTAAATTATAAGCTATATAATTATTTATAAGTTTTTTTAAAGTAGTTTTACTAGTTTAACTTCTAATTAATAAAAGTTAAATATATTTAATATAATTTTATAAATTACTAATACTTTATTTTATTATTATTTAAAAAAAGTAAATTATAATTTTTATAAGTTTTTTAGCAATATTTAAATTTTATTTATTTTTATTTATTATAATAAATAATAAACTAGTATTAAATACTTTTAAAAAATTTTATTAAATATTTATAGATTTATTAAAATCTTAATTTTGTTTAATTATTAAGCATTTTAAGTAAACTTTTTTTATTATATTTTTTAAAATGTTGCTTTTTATTATAATTAAAATTTATTAAATAAAATAAAATTTTAAAATAGTATATAAAATTTTAGCTTAAAAATAAAAGCTTACTATTTTTAATATAACTAAAAAAATATAAATATAAATATTATAGTAAAAATTTTAAAAATAAGCCTAATATTTATTAAAATTTATAGTTATAATATTAAAAAAAGTATTTAATATAAGGTTTAAAAAATAAGTACTATAATTTAAACTAAAGATTATTAATAAATTAATAAAGCTTTATAATAATAGTATATTAAATATTAAGGTAATAAATAAGCTTAATTAGAAGACTAAATTTAAAAGTAAATATTTAATTAAGAAATATTTAAATTATTAGCTTACTTAGAGCTTAAATATTAAAAAAATAGTTAAAAATAACTAATTATATTTGAAGTAATTAGTTAATATTTATAATATTTTAAAAATATGCTATTGAAAACTTTTGGCTAGCTATTAAAGATTATTTAGACTAATAAATAGTATTTTACTAAATTTATAGCTTATAATAATAAAGTAATATACTAGTTTAAATAAGCATTATCTTTTAATCCTTATATTTATAATAATTATAACTGTTTTAGAAAATTTAAAGTTAATATATATGATATAATAAATTTAATTAGTATATTGAATTTAATAAATCTAAAACTATCTATTATTTTTTTAAATATACTAATAAGTTTATTAATTTAAATATTAATTATTATTAAAATTTTAAGCAACTTTTATTAAACTATTAATATTTATTTTATTTTTGCTATATAGTTAAAAAATTTTAAATTAAAAATAAAAAGTTTATAAAAAAATTAGTTAAATTTCTCAATAATAAATTAAAATTAAAATTTTAAAAGTATTTAATATTAGTTTTTATTTATTATAATAAATAAAAGTTAAAAAAAGTATAAATAAAATTATTTTTTACTAAAAATTATTAAAAAAGTTTGATTAGTAATTATTTACTAATATTTATAAATATATTTACTTATATAATTAGGCTATATAATATATACTTTATAATTTAGTATAATAGTTAATATTAAAAAAAAATACTTTATTTATTTTAAAAATATTTAAATTAAAAAAACTTACTTTATATAGTAAAATAAACTAAAAAATATTTTAGCTTTTTTAAAATTTAAAATAATATTTTAAAGTATATTTTAATATATTATACTTTTATAGTTTATTTTAACTAATATAAATATATTTATATTATTAGTTTATATTTTTACATTTATATACTTTTTAAATATAATTAATAATATTTTATTTTTTTAAAATAATTATATTTATATTAAATATAAATAATATTAAAGTATAATTACTTATATTTATTATATATATTTTTTAATATTAAGATAATATTTATATATTTATATTTTTAAATTTTAAATTTTATTATTTTATTGTTACTACTCTAGCTTTTTTTTTAAAAAGTATCTATATTATAATTATTATATTATTAAATTACTATTTACTATTTAAATATTAACTAATATAATAGTATTTAGCTTTAGTTTTTTTAAAGTATTTAATAAATTAATTTATTTTTATCTTTAATTTATATTAATTAAAATAAGTGTAAAATATACTTTTTAGCTTATTTATAATTTATTTACTTTTAAATTAGTTTTTCATTATTTTAAAAAATAAAAAAATATAAAGCTTAATAATTAATTAGTTTTTTTTAATTAGCTTCTTTAATTATATATAAAGTTTATATATTAATTAATATTTACTTAAATAATTTACTAATAAAACTTTATTTATATTTAATTTTAATTTAGTTTATATAAATAAAACTAAATAGATAGTAAAAAAGTTAAACTAATAATTAAAAACACTTTGTATATTTAATTTAATTAAAAAAAGCCTATCAATTTAAAATACTATTTATAATTAATTAAACTATTATTATATAAAGCTAAAAATAATTATTTTATTTATTTAGTTATTTATTTAAATTTAAAAAATCTAACTAATATTTTTTATATTTTTAGTTTAGTAAATTTTAATATAAATTTAAACTTTATTAATAAAAACTAAGTTTTAAAATTATTTTATATAAATAATCTTAATTTTATAGTATTAATATTATAAAAGTAATACTAAATAATAATCAAAAATAAGTATATTAACTTTTTAATAAAATTAATTAAAATATTTATATTTAAGACTTTATTATTAACTTTTATTAGTATTTCTAATTTTAGAAAAAGCATTTTATAAAAATAAAACCTATATAAAATAAAAAGCTTATTATTTAGTTATAATATCTAATTAAAATTTTATAATATTTATATATTTAATATATATAAGCTATAAAGTATTTAAATTAATGTTATTAAACTTACTAAATTTTTAACTAAATAAAGCTAATATTTAAAAAAAGTAATTAACCCACTTTTTAAATATATTACAAATAATTAAAAATTAAATTATTATAATTAAATATATCTAATTTAAATAGTAAATTTAAAAAAATTAAAAGTTATATTATTAAATATTAATAAAAAAGCAATACTATACTAATTAAATTTATTATTGTTTTTTATATATATTATATAATTAAAAAATTAGATATTATAAAATTTTATTATAATTACTAAAAATTAGATATTATAAAATTTTATTATAATTACTAAAAGTTAAATATAGTTACTACTAAAAGTTAATACTTTTTGTTTAATTTAAATAATTTAATAAAATAAAAAATAAGTAAAAAAAAATTTACTAAGCTAAATTTAATAAATACTTATAATTTAATTTATATTATCTTTAAAAATATTATTTTATTACTATTGTAAAATTATAAATACAAAATAATATTTTTTAAATTAATAAATATTTTAAAAACTTTTTAAGCTTATATTTAAATATTTATATAATAGTTTATCAAAATAATAATATTTTTAAATAAAAAAATATACTTTTTAAAGTAAGTACAGTAAATGTTTTAAATTTATAAATTAATTTATACAAAATTAAAGTAGTAAAATAATAATCTACTTTAATTAATATGAAAAAGTATATTAATTACTTAAAATTAAAGTAATTAGTATTTTAGTATTAATATTTACAAATTTTAAAAAACTATTTTTTGTTTAAATATATATTTTTAACTATATAATTAAAGCAGTATTATTATAAAAGTTGAAAAACTACTTTTATTTATTAGGTTATTATTTTTAAAAGTTTAATCTATTTAAAATAGCTTATTTTATAGCTTATAAAAATTTAGCATAATTTTTTATACTAGAACTATTTATTTAAAATTTAGTTTATATATATATAAACTATATTAATTTTAAATATTAAAAAGTATTAATTATCTAAATTTAGAAAAAAAATTATATAGCTAAAAAGAAAATTGTAGCAAAATAACTACTTTATCTTCTATTTTTTACTATTTTCATCTGCCTTATTAAAATATTACTTGCTATCTACTCTAAATCCATTTATATACTTGCAACCTTTTTTAGATACTATGTATAACTATTTTGCCTCTGCTATTTTAATCCTTTTAGGAAAAAAATACTTATAATATAACTATTACATCATTAAGTTACTATCAACTACTCAGATATTAGCTGGTATAATAGTATTTAGTAGCTTAATCCACTTCTATTTCAAACCTGTATTAACTAATGTAAGTATAAAAAAAATTTCCCAACTTCTTTACATCTAGATTAATAAAAGTGAGAAAGTAAATATCTTTTAGTAAACTAATTATATTGCTATTAATAAATATTAAAATGTTGACATAAATTTAGACTTACTTAAGATATAAAATTATAAATGCATATATTTAAAATTATTTTAAATAGTAATTTTGTTTATATTTCTTTAACTCCTTTGATCCAAAGAACTACTGATTTGATTTTATTTTATATAGTCTCATACTTTCTAAAGGTAATATTTACTAAACCAACACTTATCTGAGAATCAAAAGCTTATTCAAAAAACAATATTTAAGATAAATTAAAATTTTAGCAATTTTAAATACTACAAAAAAAAATTAATAAGGATTAAAAGGCAATATAATATAAAAGTGATTTATATTAATACTTTATCATTAGACGATTTATTACAGTTTGGTTGTCTAAATGTGATGCTAAAATGTAATATCCTCACCTTGATCCCAATCAGCTTTATTTCTTAAAATATCTTCAAAACTATACATCAAGGCACTTTGATGTAATAAGTCACGTTTCAAGACCTAAACGAATTTAATATTTCTAAAATTTAAAACGTACGTTTGAAGATTGTCTAATTTGCTTGGCTTCTATTGCTAACTCCTTGACTTTTGCTTCTTCTTTAATACGCCGTCTATTTTAAAAAATAAGTGAATACAATTAGTTATTATATGAAATAGGATTACTGTCTAATCATTTCTTGAATTTCAAATTTCCTAGCAAGTCGTGTTTCTTTGTCTTTTTGAATCTCTTCATAAGGTTTTGGGGTGTTGATCGATTCACTTATTTCCAAAATTGGTACAGATGATTCATAGTTGGTGTCCTTTAATTGGTTTTTGATTGGTAGCTAATTTATTAGTTTAATTTAATAACTACAAAATTACCATATCCTCACCATTGCTAATCTGCCTAACTTTCTTATTCCTTTCGTATGTCTCTAATAAGTTGCTTAATTGATGTAATAAATATTGATTTACTATTGACTAATTCTTTCTCAATAAGTCTATTTTTTGACAGATTACCTCTATCTGGTAAAGCAGGGTTTTTCTATTTGTATACCAATTAATATAAAGTTTTAAAAATAGTGTACCTTTAAAGTGGAAATAGAATCTGTAAATGATAAAAAAATAGACATTTATTAATGTTTTAAGCCGAATAGATAAATATGCCGGAAAGCACATAAAAATAAAATTAGCCTAGGCAGAAAACATAGATGCTTAATCACTACTGCTACCTGAAGAATCAGAGCCAGTTTCGGATGAGCTAGATGAAGAACTGGAACTCGATGAAGACGGTGGGTTCTTGTGCGTTTTTGAAGCACTGGAAGAACGTCTTGAATCTATTATATGTTAATAGTGATTACGACGTAAAACTTACCAGTTCCTGCATCATCACTGCGTCGAGAGTGTTTGGATTCACTCAAAGACTTTGATGACTTAGATTTAGACTTGGAATTCGATTGAGTTGTAGTGGAGTTTATCACGTAATTATAAAGCTTCGAGAGCGTAATATCGTCCAAAGCATCAATATCTAATTCAATTTCATTTTTGTTCTAAAGTATAAGCTAAAATTTTAAAAGTTAATCTACCTTGACTAATTGTGGCATAGAACGGTGAATAAGATCAACAACAACATTAAGATGCTCCCCAGTAAGGACATTAATTGCCTGGCTAAGCTCCTTTTTCTGGCTGTAAGTAATTCCGACTTGTTTTTTGGGCTTCGGTTCAACGTATTCTTTCCTGGATAGCTTAGAAGGGGATTTGTAGCTTCTTTCGATATCTTTACTGGATTTAGAATGATCATGCGATCGTTTCTTGGCTTTTACTTCTTCTCTATTTCTAGATTTCTCCGGCTTAACATACGGTTCAGATTTGGAGCTTTTTTTGTGTGACTCTACAAAAATTAATATGTGGTTATTAATAAGAAATACTTTTCGAGTGTAACTTGACAGACTCATCAGAAGATAAGTCAGATGAATCTTCACTACTCAAGCCATCCTGAGCTGATCCATATTTTCCACTGAAGGGTCTCATCTCCCACTTATTATCAAAAACCGCTTCCAATTTTTTACCCATAAGATAAACTTGGCCGTTAGGAGGGTTGTATTTATAACAATTGTTAAACATCAGACGTATATCCTGTTCAAAGTCACCGGAGGAGCGATATTTTCCTTTGTCGAGTTTAGATTGAACGGTAGATAAATCCATAGGATGTCTAATAATAACAGGATAATCGGGGATCTGCATTTCCTTCCAATCAACAGGTTCCAAGAAGGGGTACGAATATGGCTGATGATTCTTTTTAAGGAGTTCCTTAAGAACAAGGTGGCAATATCTGAGCTGCTCAGATGGCATACTGCCTTTCAAAGCGGAAAATTTGCGTGGCTTTTCTGAAATGGGTTCCATATACTGAAGCTCTTTCGCAGATATAATAGTCGTAGAAGATTTACGAGAACCCTAAAAATGTTAAAAATGAATTTTTTTCACTTATAGCTACCTGCTTGCTTCGACTCTTGGGAGCTTTAGGAATCTTAGCATTAGGAGTTGGGGGCTTTTGCGCAAGGGGAGTAGATTTATGTTCAAGTAGCTCAGTCTAAAATAATTAGAAACTAAATAAATAGTAGAAATTACAGCATGGGAAAAGTCATCTTTAAACTCACCAACTAATCTTTCAAGCTTACGTGCCATCTTTGAAATTGCATGCTCGAGACCATTATAGAGATAGCAGTTATCAAAAATTTTTTGGATATCCGCAAAAAATGCTTCGATGTTATCGTATTGGCATACTTCTAACTTTTTTTCAACGGTATCAATGTCCATGGGAACTTTGATTATGGTTGGATAATCAGGTATATGTAGCTTTTTCCAATCTACGGGTTCCAAGAATGGACCAGATTCAGGTTGACGTCTAAGCGCTTTAATTATACTGCTACATTGCTTTAACTCTTCCCTAGTTAAAGTAGGCTTCCGATGTACAGGTAGAGGAATGTTACGAATAGACTAATATAATAAATAAGTGAAATTTAAAAAAAATATACCTTAGAAAATGATTTGGGTACCTTGGAATTTTCGGGAGTAGCATTCAAGGCTTCTTGCTGCTTGTGTTCTGAATCAGCTTTAATTTCGACATTTGTTTCTTCCTCTGGTATAAAGGCGGGTGTTACGGGGCTTGAATTCAAAAAAGAAAAAGCAGCACTTGAGTCATTTTCAGATCCACATTCTTTACAAAAATTAACAAAAGGTCAAATCTTAAGCTAACCTTTATTTGACGTAGAAGCCTTAGCGTTTAATTCAGTTATTTTGCTTTGATCTGGGGTTTCTTCCATAATGTTACTGACTGGAATGAAATTGCTATAAAAATTATTAATGTGAAAAATAGGTAAGCTACCTCATTCAAGATTTAGAATAAAGATGTATAATATTTATTTATTTATTGTAATGAAAAGTTCTCAACGGATTTCTCTCAAAAGCTGTCGTAAATTATATCTTCCCACTAATTAAATGTTGGATGTATATTACGCGTAAATTAAATCGATCCTTACAGGAGAGAAAGCGAAATTAAAGCTATTTTATAAAAATCAGGGCTTTTTGTTTGACTAAAAAGCCAATTAGGTCAAATAGTAAAAATGAGTGGTGAATGATAATTGGATTGTAACTTCTGAGTTATTTACAACAATGAGTTTTTCATCCCTTAAAAGCGTCAAACTCAAATTTACGTGAGTGTTTTTAACCCTCGTGTTCCAAATCTAGGTACATTTTACATTTAAAATTTTTAAATCAAAATAGATTGATAAACTAAATATTGCTAAAGTATCACGACTTTGATAGTATTACAAGAACTACTCATAAAAATAAATAGTAAAGAAATTAAAAACAAAAATAGATTGTTTTTATTGGTTGATAAAAATTTATATTTAAATAAAGTAACCTTTTATAATTTTTATTTTCTAATAATAATAATTAAGAAATTGAGCTACATCTTAAATAATTAACTTATAGTTTATCTACTTTTTAATTACCTAATTATGTTATTTTTAGTAGCTGGTAATTTTATGCTTCCTATATTAGCACTATTTTATAAGATATACTTTACAATAACTAGTTTTAAATAAAATTAGAATATAATATACTTTAATTTAATTTTTTTTTTATTTTTATTTATAAACTATTAAAATTCTTAAACAATCATTTTTAATTATTAAAGACTTTTACACTATTTTATACTAAAAATTAATATAAACTAATTAATTAAAATATACTTTTTACTTATAATTTAATCAAAAACTCTATATATAAATAGTTAAATTCTCATTAATATAAGGTTTATATATTTTTTATTAAATGTTAAATATTTAAGTATTTAGTTAAAATTATATATAAAATTATATTAGCTAGTATAATATTATTAACTTTAATAATAATTTTATTTTTTAATTAAAATTAGTTTAAATTTTTAAACTTTTAAAAATACTTTAAAAATAATAATTTAACTACTATTTAAATTAAATTTTAAAATTATAAACTATAGCTAAAAAAAATTAAAAAGTTATATAATTAAATACTTATAAATTTTATATTTTTTATTTAAAGCTTTTATATTTTAAATAAAAAGTTAAAAAACTAAAATAATATTTAATAAGCTATTTATTTGCAAAAAAAATTATAAATAAAATTATATTAGCTAGTATAATATTATTAACTTTAATAATAATTTTATTATTAATATAAATTTTATAAATTTAATAAATATTATAAAAATTTATTTTTATTTATTTAAAAGCTAAAAATTATTTTTAAGCTAGTTTTAAAAAGCAGATATTATTTAATATTTAACTAAAATAATTTAGTTTTTTGTTAATAGTAAATAAAGTTAAACTACTTTTAATTTTAATATATATTTTAAAAAACAATAAATTTTTTTTACATTATTTTTAATAATAAAAATTTTAAAAATTACTACTATATTAATAATTAATTAATTAATTAACTTAACTTTTACTTTAAATATATAAATAAAACTACTTTAAAATAATTGAAAAAAAATTAAAATAACTATTAAAAAAAAAGTTTTTAATTATTATTAATAATAGTTATATATTTAAACTTATTAAAATATATATTTTTATTTTATTTATTATATTTATATAATAAATATAAGTTTTATAACTTTAAAATATAACTTATATTCTAACTAAAAATAGTAATATTTTATTTATTTTAGTTTTTTAATTAAAATCTAACTAGTAAACTTTAAGCTTAAAAAACTTATATTTTTTAAACTTACTTTTAGTTAAAATTATATTATAATATAAATTTATACTTATTTTAACAGTTTTACTTTAATAATTATAAGTTTAAAATAGTATTATAATTAATTATATTATATTAAAAAATAAAAATAAGGCTTAATAATTTATTATTAAATATTTAAAACTAATACTTTATACTAAAAAATTATATAATATATATTCAATTAAATAATTTCTTAGCTAAATAAAATATTAAAATAAATTTTTAATATTAAAATATATTATTAAAATAGGGTTTAGTTTTTTATATAGTAAAGTAATATAATTTAAAATTTAATTTAATTAAAAGTACTAAAAAATATTTTGTTAAAATTATATTTTACCTTTTATTATTAATAATTATAATAGTATAATACTACTATTAGACTATATTTTAAGTATATTTTTAAATAGCTATAAAAAACTACTAATTCCAAATAATTATATAAAATACTTACAAAATAACCTTTACATATACTATTTTATAATTTTATTTATTACTAATATTATACTAATATTAATATTTATTTTATTTGCTATATTATAAGTAAAACTAGTATTATTAAAAATATGACTTTTTTTTTACTATTATATCTTTTTTAGTTTAAGAAATATACTTATTTTTTTATCTTTTATTATATATTTAAGTAGCTTTTTAATCTAATTATTTATATTAAATAATTATTATTAATTAAAGATATTTAGTATTTATTTAGTAAAATATAAAATATAATTTATTAGTTAATTTATATTAAAGTATATTTTTAATATTTAATTTTATAGCTTTAAGCTTTAAGTACCTTATTAAAATATTTTTATAATTATTTATAAGTTTTTTTAAATTAATTTTACTAGTATTTTTAATATAATTTTTAATTATTATAGTAATATAAAAAGTAGTAAAATATTAAATTAAAGCTTTATTATATTAAAATAGCTTAATAGTTTTTTAAATAAACTTTTTAAATAAACTTAAAATAAAATAATATTTTATATATACTAAATATAAGCTTATATATATATATTAAAAATTTTATATATATTAACTTTATTGCTTTTAAATTAATATAGGTTATAATTTTAATTAAATTAATATATATGATTTTTATTTTTAATATTATACTTTTTAAATTTATATTTATTAGTTTAAATAATACTACTTAAATAGTTAATATTTTAAAAAGTAATATCTTTTTATAAAAAGTACTTATTATATTTTCTAATTATTTAAAAAAAAATTAAGTAATATATTATAATATTGAAATATAGCTTTAATACTTTATTAAAACTAAAAAATATTTAATATCTAAAGTAAAGTTTTAAATAGTTTTAGCTATATTGCTAATTATATAACTATTTTTTAATATATATTTAATTATAATAATTTTTGTAGTTATTAGCTTACTTTTATACTAAAATAAGCTATTAACTTTTATTTTTTTTATAATTATATATTAAAAATAATAGTTTTATATTATTATATAAATATATTAATATTATATTAGTATTTTTATTAAACTTTAATATACATTATAATATTATTATAATAATATATTAAAAAAAATTATAAATAATAGCTAAAAAGGTTTATTTTAATAATACTTATATATAATAAGTATTAAGTATAATATTTTATAATTTATAAAGTAA
>JAWQFY010000541.1:0-27482 GCA_037055185.1 Capillidium rhysosporum | reverse complement strand
AGCCAGTCTTAATTTAAAATAAATTATTTTACTATTTTTATCTACTGTAGCTTAAAAGTAAAAAAACTAAAAAAGATTAATTATACTTTATTATATATGTGCTAATAAGTTAAAGCTATATAAAAATAATTAAAAATAGAGTTTTTAATATTATATTATTAAGTATATTATTTATTATTTTTATTAGCTAGTTATATTTTTATACTTTAATTTTATTAAATTTAGTTTTTATACTATAAGTTAATAGTTTTAAAAATAAAAATATTATTTATAAATTTAAAATAGCAATTTTTTACTTTTATACATTCTTCTATTATTTTATATTTATAAATTTCTATATACAACTACTTTTAGTTTTATTTTTTTTTAATATTAAACTATATATATTTAAAATTTATAACTAAAAGCTATAAAAATAAATATTTTAAAAATTAAACTAACTACTTTAATGCTAGTTATTTTTAATAGTACTACTTTTTCTTTAAAATCTAATTATATTAAATTATATTTAAAAATTTTATTGAAAAATAACTTAAAAATTAAAATTTATTTATTGTAATAATAATAAAAATATTTTAAAATTAAAAAAAATTATTTACATTAAAGTACTTTTTTTATCAAACTTTACTTATAAATACTTAATTTATAGTTAATTACTTTAACTATTTTATTAAAATTATAAAAATTTTAATTATAAATTCTTTATAATTATTTATAAGCTTTTTTAAGTTATCTTTTTTAATAAGATTTTCTTTAATAAAAGGCTAAATATACTTAATATAATTTTATAAATTATTGTTATTTTACTTTTACTATATAAAAGTAGTAAAGTATAATTTTATAAATTATATTTTTAGTATTTTTAAACTTTACTTAAATATATCTAAATATTTTAAATTTAGAAAATTTAAATATAGCTTTATTATACAAAGTTATACTTAATTTATATATATATATTAAATTATAAATAATGTATTTTTAATTTAAAAGCTTTAACTTAATATTATATTAACTTTTTTAAAACTTAATCTTAATAAATTTTTATTACTTGAAAGTAAAGCCTTTATATTTTACTAATTTTATAATTTATATAATTTTATTTATACTTAAAATCTTTTTATTCTTATTATAATAAGTGTTTTTATTAAATTTATTTTATAAAACTAAGTTAAGCTAGTATTTAAGTTATTTTAATATTTAGATTAGTATTTTAAAATAAAGCTTTAAAGTATTATATTTATATATTTTATTTAAACTGTTTATAATTTTATATATATTATATATAAGTTAAAAACTTATTTATATAATACAAACTTTTAAACTTATTTTTTTATTAAATAATATTTAAAAAATAAAAGCTAAATATTTAATAATTATAAATATATTATTATTTATATAGTTATATTATATAATAATATTATTTTTTCAAAAAATAGATATTAATTTTTATAATTATTAGCTTATTTTAATAATAAAATAAGTAATAATATAATATATTTTTTATAATTATATAATATAATTTTTAGTTTTTTTATTAAATAGTTATATTAAACTATATTAATATTTTATTAGAATTTTAACATATATTATTAATATTATTATAGTGATATACTTTAAAAAAGTATAAATAATAACTAAAAATGTATATTTTTTATTTGTTTTATAAAATAAGTACTAAATATAATATTTTATAATTTATAAAGTAAAAATTAAAAAACTTTAAAATTTAATTTAAATATATTAAAAATATCATAAAAAAGTTTTAAAAATTTTATAATAATACTTAAATTTATACTAATATATAAATTTTTGAAAATATATAATACTTTTAAAAATAAAAGCTACTTAAATACTTTAATTATCTTTTAAAAATTTTAAAATTAAACAAATTATAGTAAAATATACTAAATATATATATTTTTCAATATTTAAAAACTATATATATATAAAACTAAATTTTTAGTTGTTTTTATTAATTTGATTTTTAAAATTAAAATTAGCTAATTTTAAAAGCAGCTAACTATATATATATTTAAATTAATTAACTGTAACTACTTTTTAGCTTTTAATTTTTTTTATAATAACTATATTATTAATAAATAAAAATTAAATAAAGTTTTTTACTAACTCTTTTTTTTAATAATTAAAAAAAAACATTATTAAATATATAAATTTTAAATTTACTTTTAATATTTAAATTATAATATTAATTTAAATTTTATTAAAGTAATAAAGTTTTAAAAAATTAATTTAAATATATAAATTTTATTTTTTTAAAATATATTTTTAGTATATATTTTTATAATTTAAAGTTAGCTAATAGAAAATAAGTTTATACTAATTATAAAAAGTATAGTACTTTTATTATTTAGCTATAAACATTATTATAAAGTAAATTAAAAACAAATTACTAAAAATAATTTATAAATTTAAATAAATATAAATATAAATAGAGATTATTTATTTATTTTCTTTAAAAAAACTTTAGTTATAAATTAATTAATTAATTAAAATACTATGTTTTAATAATAAAGGTAGTTTACTTAAATAATTATTTAACAAATTGTAAAAAAAATTAAGTAAAATATATTTAAATATTTTAAATAAAAAAATAAAAAATCTTGTTTATTAAATATTATAAAAATTTTAATAAGTTAAAAATAAAAATTAGTTTAGTTAAAAAATATATTTTATTTTAGTTTTAAGATAAACTATTACTAAATTAATAAAATTTAATATAAAGTAAAGCTATTAAATATAAAAAAAATTAGTAATATAACTTTTAATAAATAGTTTATTTATTTAATTTTTAAATATTTTAAACCTAAATAAATTATAAATATTTTTATTTAGTTTTTATTTAAAAAAAATACTTTTTAATAGCTATTTTTTTAAAAAATTAATATAATGTTTTAGTAAAATTTAGCATTAATTTAGCTTTATTGTAAATTAAATAAATTAAAAACTATTAAAAATATTTAGCTTTATTTTAAAAAATTATATAAAATATAAATTTTACTTAATTAATTTATATGTAAGTTAAATTTAATATATTATTTTAATAATTTTATAGCTACTAAAAATAAATTTTATAAATATTTTTAAAATATAGATAATAAGTAATAAAATGTTAAAGCTATTAACTTATTAGAGATATTTTATTAAAAAATAATATAATATATAGTAAATTATATATAATACTATTATAACTTATTTTATTATTTTTATTATATAAATATATTATAAAATCATTATTTTATAGTTAATTATATTTTAAGTAAAATTTTAAAAGTTTATATTAAACTATTAAAATATTGTACTTAAATATATAAATTTAAAAAAAGTTATAAATTAATCTATTTTTAATAATTTTAAAACAAAACTTTTTAATTTTAATAGCTTAGTAAGTATTAAAAGTATATTATTAATTTTTTTTACTAATACTAAAAAATATATTATAAAATAAGTAATACTTAAAAATATTTACAATTCAATTATAATTATAATAAGTTTTTTATATTTTATTTAACTTTTAAGTATTTTATAATATTAATAAATATAATTTAAATTTAAATTTATTAATATATTTATAAGTTAATTTATATATTAAAAGGCTAATAAAATAAATAAATAAATAAATTAAAGTTTGTTTTAAAAATTTTATCTATTTAAAATAGATAAAAAAAATATTATAACTATTATAATTATAGCTTACTTAATTAAAATAAAAAAAATAATTAAATTAAGTAGTTTTTATTTTATTATAATCTATTTACAGTTATTTTTATATTTTTAGCAAATAAAATTTATATTTTAATTAGCAAAATTAATAAAATTCTATTATTTTATATTAATTAAACTTTTTTTATAATATATAATTTTAAAATATGTTATTTAAATAGTAGTGCAAATTTTCAAAAAATAAATATATTTAATATTTTTAAAAAAAGAAAAAATTTTAAAAAGTATTTATTTTATTAAAATAATATTATATTAAAATTTTAAATACTATTATAAATTTAATTTTTTTCAAACTTTTAATTATAATTTTTTTAAAATATATAATTATATATTTTTAAAATTTCTAAAATTATTTAAAATTTATTTAGTTTAATTTTTTTTTCACTATTAAAAAAATAAAATAAAAATTTTAAAAAGAGTTTATTTATAAAAATATATTTTATTTATAGCAAAAAAGTATAAATTCTTAATTTTTAAGCTAAATATTAATATTATAATTTTTTTAAAAATTAGTACTTTAAATAAAAAAGTAGAAAAAACTAATTATAATTTTTATAAATTATTTTTTAATTAAAATTTTAGATTATATTTAAAATTTTACTATTTTTTAATAAATTAAAATTTATATTATAGATAATTTTATAAAATATATAAAGCTAGTTAAAAAGTTTAATACTATTTACTTCTATATTTTAATATTTAAATTTATATACTTTTTATTTATAAAAAAAGCTTTTACTAAAAGTTAAATTTTTAGCTAAAAAATAAAGTAAATAATCTAAATAGTAAAAATATATATTAAGAATAAAATAGTAGTAAAAGTATATTAAAAAATGAAAAACTAAAAATAATATTTAAAACTAAGTATACTATTATATTAATAATAAATATTTTAAAAATAATTAAAAAAATTATATTAAGTAAATTATTTAACTATTAAATATAATAAATAAACTTTAAAAATACATTTTTTAATAAATTTTATTTATAGTTTAGACTTTTATATTATTTATATGTTATAAATATAAGAAATTTAAAAAATATTTAAATTAAACTATTTTATATTAATAATTAAAATAGTAAATATATATTTATATTATATAATTATATAATAAAATAAACTTTTAGTTTTTTTAAAGCTTTTTAAACAAAATAAAATAGTTTTTTTTTAATTAAATTTATCTAAATTTATTATTACAAGTATTTTTTAAATATATTAACTATATACTTTTATATATAAAAAGCAAATTTATACTTTTGAAGCTATTAAATTAAATTATAGTTATAGTTAAAATAATATCTTTAGTTATAAATATTATATTTGTTAAGTTTTTTTTTAAATTATTTTGTATTATTTATTGGATTTAAATATTTAATATAGTTTTTTATAAAAGTTATATTTTTAACCTAAAAGCTTTTTTTTAAATTATTTTAACTTTTTTTATAAATATTTTAATAAAGTTTTTACTATTAAAATTTTACTTTTATATTTTACTTAGCTAAAATACTAATTAGTTTTATTTACATTTAAGAATTTATATAAAAATATAATATATTTTTATTTTATTATATAAAGTAAAAAAAAATATAACTAAATATTTTTAAAAATAATAGAAATAATTTACTTTATATAGTTAGATAAGTCAAATTAAATAAATATATCTAAAATTTAAAACAGTACTTTAAAGCTAAAATATTAAAGTATAATTTTATAATATTTTTAGTTAAACTATTTTTTAAAAGTTTTTTAATATTTATACTTACTTATCTTTTAAGCTTTGCTTAAAAAATAGAAATATATATTTTTTAGCTTTAAATATATTATTAACTATATAACAAAGTTACTAAATAATACTACTTTTGACATATATCTTAAAATAATAACTTTTATATTAATTAGTTTAAATTTCTATTAATATATTTATATAGTAAATATATTTAGTTAATAATTAATATTTTTTAAATTTTTTACAATAATAGTAATAAATTTTTTAATATATAAATATAATAATATTATATCAATATACTATTAAAATTATATTATATGTTTATTATATTATTGTAGTGATATATATTAGAAATTTATAAATAATAAGCTAAAAATAAATTTTTTTAATGATGTTATATTAAATAAATATCAAGTATAAAGTTTTACAGTTTATAAGTTAAAATTTTTAAAATTTTAAAATATATTTTAAAGTATAGTAAAAATAATAATGAATTTTTAAAAGTTTTATTTTATCAAACTTTTTTTATTTATATTTAAAAACATATTAATATAAAAATCTTCAAATATATATATTATATAGTAGTATATACACTTTCATTAGTAATGTTTACATTTAAAATTTTTTGTTTTGTAAATAACTTTTGGTAAAATATACTAAAAATGTGATGAAATGTCTCAATTTCAAGCTTTTTAATATATATAATTTTATTAAAATATATATGTATATTTTTGATCCTAATTTGTTAGGTATTTAAATTCTTATTTAATTTTTAAAATTGAAATTAGTTCTTTTCAAAAGTAGCTGATTGCCTAAGTAAATTGTTAATACAATGCTGAAAACTCAAAGCTCTCTTACAAAACTAATATTAACTTACCAAAAAATGTAAGTTTACTTAACTCCAAATCTTAGCTCAAAAATTTCTAATAAAATCACCTCAAAGTTTATTAGTCAAATCCATTTAAGATAACTTTTAAAATCTAGAGGTAGTCAATACCAAGTCCAAGCTGGAACCCTGCATTAACCTTATCATTTAAATGAGTCATCAGCGGTAGGGTATAGTTCAATTCCAACCTAACGATGCCTTGCCTGTAGATGAGGCCAAAGCCAAAGGCAGCGGAAGGCTGTTTTACCAATTTCTCAATCAAATTCTTGTAACTTTCGCCTATGAAGATAAAAGCATATTTTAGTAAAAGGTTGGAAATATTTGTTTTGTACTTGGTTTTTTGTCGAGGAGGTGGCCAGCATTGACAAACATATGACCTTGAAGTCTAGGAGTGGTGAAGTAAGGTAGAGGGGTGTAGAGGGAGACCCCAATAGCAGCTAGTAAATTCCCACCCAGTCGATCACCTACAAAACTCAAGTCAATTCACTATTTCACAAGCAAAAATAAGATACGGAAATCGGTCGGCCCTAGCCCTTGAGTTAAGAAGCCTCTGACGGAAGTGGGACCACCTAGACCAAACTTATCACTAATATGAGTTTGAGCAGTTATCGGTTCAAACTGGTGTAGAAGGCCAGTATGTAAGCCCAGGCTTAAAATCTAATAATCGAATATAAAACTCATTAACATATGCCATATTAAAAAAAATTACGAAATTTCTGCCTAGGTGATGGTGGGTATTAAGTTTAAACTCAGCCCTGTAAAACTTGTTAGCACCCAGTAATCCAGCGAGTTCCTAAATATTTTAAAAATCAACATCTAATTTACAAAAAGTCGTAAAATTTACTTGATTTACTCTCAAATAATTGCCAGATTTTGGTACAATCTGACAATCCCTGGTATCCTTAATAAAATTGTGGATGAAGCTTAACTTGAAATCAGGTCCACCAGCCTCCCTAACACTATTCCCAATTCAAAAAGATTTAATAAAAAAATCCCTCAAAAAGAGTAAAAAGATTACGTAGGTGATGCCAAAAACTTGGAAGGTTCCACATCTCTCTGAACTAGACCAATCCCATACTGGTAGTTAGAGTTAGCTGTCAAGTTTTTAACCAAAAGTTGACATCCTCTTTGAAACAGAGCATGCGATTGGTAGAGTGAGTTATCGGTACGGTGCTGGTATGCGTTAAGTGCTAGAGTTCCTGAGCTGTTGACAACATCTATAGGCTTACTTAAATTAACCTATTCTAACATTTAACAAAAATCAACCACAAAAAGATAATCTATAACCTGTAAGTTCGAAGTGACTTTAGATCCGTAACTGGCTGAAATATCTAATTTCTCACCTCGGTTATTTAAAAAGTTGCGTAGAGTCAAGTTTGTATTAACTGAACCCTGTTGGTTCCCGAATTCGGTACCAGTCTCAAGTGAGAGTTTGGAACTAGGTTCACATTCCAATTTAACTACAATCGGTACAACTGTACCATTTTTATTATTATTAGATTCATCCAACTGCAATTTAATATTTGAAGTTTTGATTATCTCAAAAGCTTCCAATTTTCCAACAATTTTAGCTAGGGTGGATAATGTGGTTGGAAAATCTTTACAACTGATGTTTAATGGTTCAAAAAGTTGGGTTAGAACAGGTTCCAATTTCTTATCTAAACCTTGAACTTCTACCTTACTTATACTAACTTTACGATCATCAGTTCTTTGCTTTTGCTGTTGTTTGATGTTGGGGTTGGACATAGTATAAAATGTTACTGAGGTTAGGATTGGTATAAAACTTTTTTCGGAAGTACAAAATATTCATTCCTGACAAGAAATCCATAAACTGGTCCAAAAAAACCCAACATCGAAATATTGATAAAAATAAACCAATAGATTTCTAATATAAGTTAAATTTATTGGATAAGAAGTTATATTTTTCTAACAACGTAACTTATAGGAAAGCGTGAAAAGTAAAAAGTTGATAAAAAGATAAAGAATACGAAACGAGGTTCAACGCCAAACCATAAATTAAAAACTCAATTTAAACCAAATTCATAAAAAGTGATGTTTAGTGGATGGACCAACAAACAAGAGCAAGAACAGGATCGAAATGGTAGTAATAACCTAACTTCATCATCAACTCCCAACTCAACTTCCAAACCTCCAGATCCAAAAAGTTTCCCCCCAACCAACAAACTGCTACGTAACCATCTGCTAAACAGCAGTAAAGCTTTAACTTCTACAACTAATGTTGAAGTGCTATGTGAAGATAACCGAAACGTAAAGGATACTGAGTCGATTAACAACGAGATAGCTTTATCACGACCAATCTCTACCTACTCCAACTTTACTGATACTTTAAATTTCGTTACAAAAGGATCGAGGTACCGTTCTCAATCAGTTAAAGATGGTTTTCAAGGTACTGTAGGTACTACTAGTAGGGGAGGGGGAAGTAGACCTAGTTCGGTAAGGAATGGTAGACTTAGTTTAGTTTCCAACTTGAACCAGCATCTTTTACTTTTTAATAACAAAAATAGTAGTTTGAACGACAAGTTGAATAATTCAGGTACTTTTTTTATTAATTTTAGTATATTTATATCTTATTTATTTATTTTAGACAGTTTATCGGACCAAAGCCAACTTACCAAAACTTATGAGCCTTCTACTTTGATAAGTTCACCTTCCACTTCAATACATTCGCCAAATTTGTATAGTGAAGAGCCTAGTCAAGACCCCGATTTAAATATAAATTTTGAATCGGAAATTAACGATACCGATATAAATGTAGAAGGATTGATAAATAAAATTGAAATTGTTTCTAATCCGGCAACCAACCTATCTAATAAGCTTATAAAAGATGAAGTTAAATTTTTAGATGAAGAATTCCAATTCCAAGGTAAAGATCTATCCATAAAGCTTGAAGAAGATAAATTACCCAATTCATGGAAAGGGTTGAAGAAACATTGGTTAATATTAAGTTCAGCAGGTAAACCAATATACACGAGGTAAAATTAAGTTTTTTAAACTGTATTTAAATACTTGTTAATAATAGGTACGGCGATGAAAGTAAACTCAGTAATTTAACGGGGATAATTCAAGCCATAATATCCTTTTATTTAGACGACAAAGATTCCATAAGGTAAACTATGTATATATTTAAAATATTTACCCGTTTTAATAGGAGTATAAACCTGACCGACTTCAAAGTGATCTTTATGTTACGTGATCCGTTATACTACGTCATCATAAGTTGGTTAAACGAGCCAGAAGAATTGCTACGTGACCAACTGTATATCTTCCATCATCAACTTCTATCCATTCTGACAGCGTCCCAGCTCTCCAAAGCTTTTCAAAGGTCCAACAACTTCGATCTACGTAGGTTACTAGCAGGTACCGAACCCTTTCTAGATTCGTTGTGTATTAGACTGGATGGTTATTGTCCATCTTATCTTATGGAAGGTATAAGGGTAGTCAGGATGCCTACTAAATTTCGGGAAAAGGTTGCAACTGCTTTGAAACCGGATATCGAAGATGCTGACGGCGATATCTTGTACATAGTGTTATCTTCAAAGTATAGATTAATACACCTATTGAGGTCTACCCGAGCTTCCTTACATCCCACCGATCTACACACCCTTTTTAACGCTTTAAATTCATCTCAGACTTTTAAGATGCAGAACCAGACGTCGTATTTACCGATATGTTTTCCTAAATTCAACCAGTCGGGATATTTGTACGCCTTGATCACTTCTATTGATTTGGAGAATGACATCACCTTGACTATACTTTCACCCTCCAAGGAGAGGTACGAAAAGTTGACGAACGTCAAGCTCACTATACTTGAGGTAATTTACGCCCACGCTATTTCTTACTGATATTTCATTTTCATAGAGGTTCATCCCACTCATGTCTCAACTCAAACACTACGTCCAAAACGACGGCTACGAAGTCACCCAGCTTAATCTACCAGGTCTACGACATTTTTTATACAAATCGAACACCTTACTTCAGCTTACTTCCACTAACTTCACCGCCCCATATATACCCGCAACAGAACAGAAATATTTGTTCGATATTTACAAGCAAGTAAGTTTTAATTCTAAGAGGAGGTTCAAACCGTTGAGGATTGTAGTTGTAGATACTACTAACTTTTCAGTACTCTGCTGGAATACTACAGAGTTCCAGCTTCTTATGACCGTAACGCCTTATTTAAGTAAAAGTAAGGTCGTGGAGATGGCGCTCAAAGTGGTTAAGTATGTTAAAAAAGAGTTTGATTCTTTGTTTATCAATCGGGTGGAATTTTTGAAGTGAGATGAGGAGATTTAACTCTTTTAGAGATTGTTGAAGTTTATGGAACTAGATTATTTATCTACCTATTCACCTCCCTCTTCGGTTTTCAAATAAACGTTGATGTTCTTTTATACCTAAGAAATTTTAAATTTAGTATTTTCATAAAACTGACAAGTTAGTCGGTTTAACTTGTTTTTTATTTCAAACTTTAAAGGATACTTTTAAACTTCATTTTCAAAAGTAATTTGTAATAGTTATAAAAAAATAGTATAAATTATTATTTATAAATTTAAATAAAAAGTATAATGTTGAACTTTTAATATTGCTAGTTAAATATTTATTAAATAGTTTAAAAGTTAAAAGACAGGTTATTTAATACCTAGAACTAAAATAAATAATAATAAATTTAGGAATTAAAAATCACTTCAAATCTAATTTCTTAATATTAGAAAAATCTAGATTAACTCAAAAGTAAAACCCCATATATCAACTTCAAAATTTTCAAAAACTTTAACTCGTTTAATTCAAATCCCAAATCACCAACTTGCCATCTAAACCGATCGAAGAGACTAAAGAAATTACATTGTTAGAAACCTCGAAAGCACGTAACTCCCTAAGGCAAAGAAGTCAATATTAAATGAACTAAACTAAAATAAAAAATCGCTTACTTGATAATATTCTGGTGTACAGTAGGTAGAGAAGCTTCATCGTTCTCACTATCAGCACCCGATAGACCTTTTTTATCCATAGTTTTGAACATATTCCTAGCTATACCGGATACTTGCGAAGCTTGGGTGAGTTTACCATCGTCTATAACTTTGATCAATTCCCTTTAAAATTTAAATTCAAAAAAAGAAGTATTAGTATAAACTATATTCAAATAAAAAAAACACCATTCATTTTCATCACCTTTGAACATGTAGGGAGCGCAGTCGTGGCCGGCAGCTACAACAGTGTTTTCGTCGATGAAGAGTAAAGTAAGGTAGGGCAAATTTGATGAACGTACCGAATGTACCGCTTGACTAGCTGGGTACACTATGTTCAGACTGGAATCGTGTCCTAAAGATGGGAGTATGATAAGTAAGAAGTAACTTTAATGTAAATTTACCTAAGAAAGCTAATACGTCTCCGGAAGGTGAAAATTTAACTGAATGGATCCACCCACCTGATGGGTTAGAGTACTCTCCACACAAAGTGTTAAAAGGTAACTTTTCACCCCATACTGAACCAGAAGGTCTATAGAAAAGAAATTTTGATTTGTTGTGTGATTGTTAAGTTAAGCTTACTTGGAATCTAACTTGTTAATGTATCCAGAATAAACTCTAGCCTAGTAACCAAAAACAAGATTCATTAGTTTAGCAGCTCTCCTACCAATCAAAAAAACAATACCTTCATATCAGCTGATCCTACTGCCAACAGTACGTTGTTGGGATGCCAGTCTATAGAAAGCACAGTCGAATTAATCCCTTTCAGATGTTTTGAAGACCACCAATCGTTATCCTCTGCAAAATAACAAATAGCTACAGTCTTACTACCACTAGCGACTGCAAATTTAGTTTCCAATGGCGACCATCGTACGTGAGTCGCGGCTCTATTTAAACGTAATTGTACTAAAGAATGTTTCCAAGTGGTTGGAGTATCCCTTTCCCATACGTATGCGTTTTTATCTTGGGAACAAGTTACTATACGGTCGGTTTCTGGGGCCCAATCTATACCGGTAACTAATAGATCATGCTTATTGGAAAAAAGATTAAAATAAGAGTTGCATTTATGAATTTACTTCGGATAAAGTCGATACTAACTGCCAGCTTCCAGTTGATTTTCCTATTTTATAGATGTATACTTCATTGCTGTTAGGTGATACTGCTACCTCTATTTTTATTATATTAAAAAGTAGCCCTTAAATAATATTTTCAAATCCTTACCGGTACGGTCTTTGTTGAAAGCGTGGGCGTACAAAGGAAAAGGAAATGTATGCTTAAGTTGAATGGCTACCATTTAATTATCTAAGAAAACTTTAGAGAAGTCTATCTGTTTATATCTTGAAGCGATACTGCTTCAAAACTTCAAATTCTTCCGAATTTGTAATTTTATTTACTATTTTGCATCAATTCCAGTATCATTTTAGCCTATTAAATTGATTAATTTATGAAATTTAGCACATTTAATTTGAAAATTTTTCAGTTTGAAGTTTAGTTTACTTTATAAATTATATAAGTCAAGAAATTGAAATAGTTGATAAACGTCCAAAGATGTGAATGTATATTCAAAACTTATTATTTTAATTAGTACTGAAATATGCTCTAATTTTATTTCTAAATTATAATAAAATAGTAGTCTATATCAATATTTAATTCCTTTTGTATTTATATAAGTTGCCTATACTGGATTGAGCTATAAATTCAACTTCAAAATAAAGTAGGATCATGTAATACAACTAAATCTGCAAAATTTAATATTGCAATTTTATAGTGCATTAAAATATTAAATAGGTTTACTATGCCTTCCGATTTATATCTTTAAATATATAGATGGTTATTACAGTAATTTTTATATGGTTTGGTAGCTGGGAGATAATAATAGATGATAATTTTTTTAAGATTCACTTTAGAAAGTCTATATAAAATATCAAAAGATTTTATAGTAACTTTAATTTAATTAAATTTTAATTGTTTTTATAAGCTACTATTAAAAATTGCGAATATTTTTATCATCGTCTCAAAAAAGGAGCTATTTAGCTAATTGGCGAAGTTTTAAAAATCAGTATAAAAAGTAGTATTTCATTAAAATAAAACAATTTATGAGTAATACTAGAATAAAAAGGTATACTACATTCTAAAAAGTCACTTACAAGTAATTTTGAAAGTTTGGATTTAATATCTAACATCCGAACATAGTTCGCATCAAATTTTGAAAAGGGGTACCAGAAATAGCTGAACCTTGTCTAACACTAAAACCCACGAAAAACAAAATAAATAAATTGAAAATTAAAAAAAATATTACCTGGTAGAAAATCTTCTGGGATTCAATTTCTTGGCAGTTTTGGAGTTATTTCTAGTATTCTGACCGTGTACTGGGAACCCAGCTAGATGACGTCTACCTACATAACAGTTGATAGATTTAAGTTGGTTGATGTTCTTATGAATCTGACGTTTCAAATCCTGCTCTATAGTTAATTTTGCCAAAACTTCCGATAACTCGTTGATCTTATTCTCACTTAAATCCTTTAATTTGCACTCGCGATGAATTAATAGTTGGTTACACACTTGATCGGCTTTCTGAGGTCCAATTCCGTAGATGTAGCGTAAAGCTACTCTAACTACCTTTTTATCTGGTAAATTTACTCCGAATAAATGCAACATCTTTTGTGTTTTCTATCCTCTTCTCTATTTTTGAATTATGGGTTGTAGACTTGGTAAAAGTAGAAAATAAAATTTTCTAATTTTGTTTTTCGCAAAGTCGATTTTTTTTGTTCGAAACTTGAAATCTTCACTAAATCAAAGGTGAAAATAAATTCAAAATCAAAAATAACATTAACGTTCTTATATTGACTTTCAACCAACATGACAGGTAACTTGTATATCGATATGACGACTTAGCCTATTTCAATAGATTATATAGAAGAGCAAAATTCAGAGCTAGATGTATTAAAATCGATTTATTTCGAAGAGTTTAACCGTACTTAAAGAATTTAATTTTTAGCTTATTAATACATTTTAAATTTTAACTTTAGTAATAAGTGATGACCCAATCGAGTACGAAATTTGTCTTCCTTTAGAAGATGGTATGTTTAATACAAAAGATGATGACCAAGGTATTTAAATTCGAAAAACTTTAATTTAATTTTTCTGCTTAGCTCTGATGGTCACTTTAAACGTAACTTATCCTGAAGAATATCCCGACCAGCTTCCTAACTTAATCATCACACCATCTGAATCTTGTGGTTTAGATAAAAAAGATATCGAAAGACTTTTAAAAGAGTTAGGAAATATAGTAAAAATTATGATTATTACTTTTTAAACTTTATATTTTTTATTTTTAGGGCGAAGAAAACTTAGGTATGGCTATGGTATTCACTTTAGCTTCCCACCTCAAAGAAAGTACTTTCGAACTTATAGCTGAAAAGGCAAAAAATAGGGAAAAGGAGGCCGAAGCACGAATTATGGCCTCCATAAAGGTAACTTTTCAAATTAGTTTGCTTTTAACAGGTTTTTTGAAAGGCAGATGAAAGTAAATTTATTGGTACTAAAGTCACAGTTGAAAACTTTTTGGAATGGCAGCTTAAATTTGAAGCTGAAAAAAATAATTCTAAAGATGGGTCAACTAACTTCAAACGTAGTGATAAAAAGAAATTAACAGGTACTGTATATATACCAGAATTTTTAATTGAACCGGTTTATAAGGTCGTCAACTATTCGAAAAGGATAGTAAGTTAGCACAATCGGATATGCAGTTCATGGAGGAGGATGACGTAGACGTTGATACTACTCAATTCGATAGATTAACTATAAGTGATAGGGAGAAGGATACCAATAATGTAGAAGAATCAGGTGTTTTGGATTTACTAAGAAACGCTCAGGAATAATACCATTATTTTAATAAAATACAGTTATATTTTTCTTTATGACTAATAAAATTATGAGCATATTGGAAACCATTCTATACTTAATTTATTCTTACATAATCCAACAATTTTTGGATATTATTATTGATTACATTAAATTACTTTTTTATTATAGATTCTCGAATTAAGGAAATATCTTTCATTATGAAAGGCAAAAAAATTACAAGCAAAATTTATGTTAGAATTTTATTACAATGTAATATAAATAACAATTTATGGAAAGTATATATATAAATTTATCAATATAAATAAATAAATTGAAAAGGATTGCTATATATTATTAATTTCATAAACTGTAGTTTCACACTAGATTTTTAGCTTTATACTATTGAGATATAAATGCATTTTACTATTTTTCAATTATTTAAAGTTAAAAGTTTTAAGTAATAAAGTAAATATAATTTTTAGTATTTAGAACTAACTATATTCTCTATTAGCCTATTTTTAGATTTTGAATTTCTTTGAAAGTAGCTTAAAGCTAATATTTTGTCTCTTTTCTCTAAAAGCATAAGTAGTAAAAGAGATCTTGAAATTGCTAAAAAATATTTTTTCAAATAAAAATAGCTAATTATAAGTTTTTTATATATTTTTTTCTCTTTGCAATTACTTTTCTAAATATTATATCTTAAAGTTGGCTTTTAATTTTAATTTATCTAATAATACTTAGCAGAAAGCTAAATATATATTAGCTAAGTAGTTTAAAATTAGCTATTTATACTTATTTTTGTTTTTTCTCCTTTTTTATATATATTGCTACTAATTTTTAATAATAAAAAGCCAGTTTTACTATCTTCTATCCTAGATTTGCTACTTTTATCTACTAAACCTAATAGCTTTAAAATTTATAAATATATATATAATTTTGCTTTAATTATATTTTTATTAGTTTTATTACTACTATTAATACTTTTATTATTAAAAAAAAGTATTTATAAATCTTTATTATATATTCAATATTTCTTTTCTAAATTTAAATAATAATAAATATGTATTTTACAAAAAGTATAATAAACTTATTATACTACTTTTTACTTTACTTTTTAATTTTATTATAAAATTTATTATTATTACTTTTTTAATATAGTTAGTAAAAGCTTTATTAAAAATTAGTCATTTAAAAGTAATAGTATTTGCAAAAAATAATTATATAATAACTAGCTTTACTTAAAATTTTTAAATAGTAAAAAAATTTTAAAAACTTATTATCAAGTAAATAAAACTTGTTTTAACTTATTTAAAATTTGAGTTTTTTTAATAACTTACTTTTTTTATTTTAATATATTTATAGTTATTTTCTTAATTTAATACTTTATAATTTTAATTATTTTTTAAAGTACTGCTAAATTTTTATTTTTAGTTTTAGTATAACTAAATTTATTTTTGACTTTACTTTTTAAAAAATTAAAATTTTATTTTTAAGAAAAAAATCTAAATTTTTAACTTAATTGCTATATATTTTTTAGTACTATTTAATATTTATTTAGCCTTAAAAGCTTATTTAAAAACTACTAACATATTTTTATTATTTAAATTTAAAATTTTTAAAATAAGTTAATATATTTTTAAACTTTTAAGCTTTAAATTTTTTTTGATAATAAAGTAGTAAACATTATTTTAATAAATAGTTTTTTTACTTTTTACTTTTTTTTATCTATTAAAAATAGCTTTATTAATTACTAACTCTATTTTTCTTTTTATTAGCAACTTTTATTTTATTTTTTTAAAGAAAATATATAACTTCTTTTTTTTAAATTTGTTTTATATTTATTTTTACTTATATAAAATTATTTATACTTAGTTAATCTATTTTATATTTTTTTTTCTTATTACTAGCTTTAAATATTATTTATTTATTTTTTAATTTTTTTATTAAAAATTACTATAAAATTATTTATACTTAGTTAACTTATTATATATATATATATTTTATTACTAACTTTAAATATAATTTATTTTTTTATTAAAAATTACTATTAAATTATTTATTTATAAAAAATATTATTATATTTAAAATAAGTTTTATAAAAAGTAGAATAAAATAGCTTTTTAAGTTTAACTTATTTAAGAAGTATAATGCTAATTTTATTTTTAACTTATTTTTATAGCTATTAAGTTTTATTATTATTTTACTTTAAATATTTATATTTAAAAAAAATCTAATATACTATTATATTCTAGATTTTATTTATATATTTTTTTCAAATATTTAGTTATTATTTATTTTAAATTTTTATTTTAATCAACTTAGTTTTTAGTATTATATTTATATATATTTTTTAATAATTGTAAAATAATTTAAAATTAAGTATTTTTATAATTACTAAAACTAAAATAGTAATTTAAATTATAATTTATAAATATACTTAAATAATAAATAAAAAATACTATAAAAATATTATATAATTTTAAATATATTAGCAGAATAAAAAACTTAAAAGTATAAATAAAAAATCTTTTTAATATATATTTTTTATTTAAGATATTATACATTTAAAAAAATTACTAAATAAAATTATTATTTTTACTTTTATATTTTTTATTATAAATATAGCTATTTGTTTAATATTAAGCTTATTATTATTTTTTAATATATTTTTACTATTATATTATTATTATCCTTATTATTTAATTAAAAAAATTTAAAACTACTTTTTTTTAAATAACTTAAATTTAAATTTTATTAATATTATAATTTTTTTAAAATAAATATATTAAAATATTATTTTTATAAATTTTAACTTATATTATTTTTAAGAAATTATTTTTAAAATATTAAATAAAAATTATATCAAAATATAAATTTATAATTATATTTAAAATATATTATAAATTATTATTAGCTTTAATTTAAAAATTAATTAATTTTTATTTTTTTTATTAAATATAGTTTAAAATATTAATATAAATTAAGTTAGTTTAAAATTTTAAATAAAAATTATTTTATAAACTTTAAAAATAAGTATTTAAAATAAATTTTTAAACTTTGAAATTTCTAATTATTAAATTATAAACATTAATTTTATTATTATTTTAAATAGTAAATATTAATATAAATTAAAATAATATAAATACTAAATTTAATAATAATTTAAAATATATAAGTTAAAGCAATATTAAATTAAGTATAAAATAAAAAATATAAATTACTATTTTTAAAAAATGTATAAAAATATGTATATTTAATTTATAAAATCTAAAATTAAATTTTTAGTAAATTTTGTAAATAATTTATAAAAAATTTCTAAAAAAGTTATAATTATAATAAGCTAAATATTTAATAATATTAAAATTAAACTAACTTTTTATATATTAATACTTTAAATTTATAAATAAAAAATAATTACTTTAAAAATTTAATAAAAATATAAAATAATATAATTAAATAATAGTTAAATATAGATATTATTTATTTAGCTATATATATTTTTAAAATTTAAAAGATAAATAAGTTAAATAATAGCTTATTATTTATAAAAATACTGCTTTTCTAAGCTTTAAATTAATATTTTATAATATATATTATTTAAATTAAAAAATATATATATTATAACTTTAAAAAAATTTATTTATAATAAAATATATTTTTATTTATAAATAAAGATTATAAATATTTAATTATATAATTATAAGCTAAAGTATTTTATTAAAATAATTTAGCTATTTATAAGTTATTTTAAAATAGTTTTACTAATATAACTTTTATTGAATATTTTTATATAGCTATATTTTATAACATAAAATTTATTTAATATAATTTTATAAATAATAATAATTTTTCTTTTTTATTAATAGAAAAAATAAAGTATAAATTTTATTAAAAAAATTTCAATATCCTTTTAAACTTTATCTAAAAGCTTAGATTTTAATAAAATTTAAATTTAAATTATAAGTAGTTAATTACTAAATAAAATACTAATTAAGAATTTTAATATTAATATTTTATATATATAATATATAAAACTTAATATTTTTTTTAGTTATTATTATAGTAAAAAAAGTAAAAACTTTATATTTATTTTAAAGTTATATATTAATATAATTTTTTACTTTTTTAAGCAAAATTAAAAAAAAAAGTTAAAATAAAACTATTTAAGTAAAAATATATATTTATGGCTATATTATAAAAATATTAAAATTAAAAGTACTTTATATATATATTAAATATAGCTTTTTATATATTTAAAATTTTTTTAAAATATATTATATATATTTTTACTTTTAAAGTATAGCTTTATAATTTAACTTTAAAACTTCTAAATTATTATAAGCTATATTTATTTTATTTTAATAGCTTTACTATAAAACTAATATATTTATTTATCTAATAAAATTATAAATAATTTAAAGTTGCTATTTAATAGTTAGTATATTTTTTAAGCACTTTTTAAAAAGAGTACTCTTAGCTTTAAGGCATTATTTTTAGGCTATATTATTTTTTTTATAGTTAAAATAATACTTTAAATTTTTTATAAAATTTAAAAACTACTTTTTTTATTTATATTTAAAAATTTACTAAAAATAAATATATAACTTTATATTTTATACTATATAATACTATAAAAATAATAGCTTTAAATGTTTTAAAAATATAGAAATTATATTTAATTTATATAATAAAGTAAATTAAGCTAATATTTTAGCTATTTTAAAATTTAAAATAGTATACTAAGATTTTATTTTAATATAATATAACTTTGCCATTTATTTAAACTAATTATAAATATACTTATACAATTTATTTTTATTTATTTTTAATTTTTAATTAATATATTAATTTTTAAAAATATACAAGCTATTATATAGCTTATACATTTTTATAAGTAATATTTACTTTTTAAATTTTTTTAGTTTTAATTAGCTTTTAATAAACTATATTAAATGTTATTAGCTTTTTAATATATATATATATAATAAATAAAATTTTATTTATTGCTAATATTATTATTATATTTTTATCATTTAATTTTTAAAGTTAAAATTAGCTATTTTTTAAAAGTAACTGATTATTTATTTATTAAAATGTTTATTATTAAAATGAAATTCTAGCTATAAACAGCTTCTATTATAATTAAGTATAAATAAGTTAGATTTTTATTTTAAATATAAACTATTTAGATTAAATTTATTAATTCATTATGTCAAAGTTAAGGAAAATTAATAAAATTAGCAAATAATGATGCAATTTTCAATAAAGTAAATCTTATTAATATAAGCTTTATATACTATATTATTATATTAGCTCAAGTTGAAAATTGAGTTAATTAAACCTATATATATTTAATATTATTACAGTATAATTTTAAAAACAAAATATTTATTATTAAAACTATACTTATTTAATTAACTAGAAAATCTTTTTATCTTATTTACATTTATTTATCTCTCAGCAAATTTTTTAGCATCTATTTTATACCTCAATTATAATTTATTAATTATACTCTATTTACAATAATTATAAAATTACTATTTAATTACCAATTGTTATAATCACTTAAATACTAAATGCTATATTGCAAAAAAAAGTTTAATTTAACTATAACAATTGGATTTAAGACTAAAATTTTCAATCTAAAGTTATATTATTCAAAAATAAAAATAAAAAGTACATAAACCCAAAAAAAAATTATGAAAAAATATTTACTCCCACTAGAATTCAAATTATCTCATCAGACATTTGGTTTACTCAAAATCATACTCAAATCCTGTAGGTTTGGAACTGCTACCTTGAGAACCTTCCGATCTGCTGAGGAGGTTGGTAGTCTCTGTAGGTTCATTTTCCTGCTGATTTTCAGCATTCGTGGCTGCGGTGGTGGAGGGCAGGGGCGGAGTGGTTGGATTTTTAGGGAAGAGGTAGGTAGTATCTTCTCCAGGGAAATGATCAACAAGCATGACGATACCGTTAGCCTTGTTAAGTTTGACAGGGAAAAATCTGCCATCCACCGGGAACTCTAAATGCTGAAGTTGTTGAGGTAGCACGCGCTGCATGTTAGTAAGCTCTTTAAATTCGGGTTCGGTCTCTTTGACTTTGACTGCAGGTTCTTGGGACGGGGTAGGCTGAGGTTCGTCCATTTCCATAGCGTCGGTGGAGTGCTCGATGGCGTCAGTGTTAAGGCCACTCAATGCGGATTGTTCACGGTTCTTCTTCTTGGCACGCTGCTTCGATTTGGTTGAAGTAGAGAGTACAGCGGTAGCTATCTTCTCTACTGGGCCGGTGGTGGTGGCGCTTTTGAGCTTGGGTGGGTAGGCGTAGAGGGAGGGTTTGGCTTTCGAGATAAATTTGAAGTCAGGAATCTATTATTTAAAATTAGTGAAATGTGTACAAATAATAAGAAACCTTGAAGTCGGATGTGACACCAATGAAGGCGGTAGGTGAGAAAGCCATGGAGACGAAATGTGTCAATGGGAACCAATACCAGAACTGAGTGAACAATACTAAACCAGCGACAGCGGGCATGTTGGTAAGACCCATAGGGTTACTTAATGAGATGGTAGAGTTACGGCCACCTGTTGATAAAAGTTAGGCAATTATAATAGTCAAATAAATTTTACCAGCATCAATTAAACCTTGAGCTATAGCAGCGCCAAATTTAGCGACAGCATCTTCATGCTTGTTAGCAATAGTAGACTCGAACAATTTTCGGATGGATGTGGTATTTTCGTTCAATTTATCATTGTGCTGACAAAGAATCATGCCTAAAGCAATAAGAGCACCCTGCCTGACGTAATCCACCGAATCCTTCAGGACAATGGGTTCTAAAATATCAATAGCTTCCTGTAATCCAGTGGAGGCACAAGCGATACCAAGAGCTAGTGTAGCGCCATAACGCACGTGGGGATTGTATGATTCCGAAAGCAGTTGTACGACGCGGGGCACCTGCTTAGGAGTTTTGAACAAGATAAACCCTAAAGAGGTGACTGCAGCTCTGCGTACATCGTCATTCACATCGGATACGGCTATGTGCAAAAGATATTTTATAGCTTTGTTTGAACCAGTACCACAGTAAGCCATACCAATAGCGTACATACCACCGTATCTTAAAATAGGATCGGTGGCTTCGGACAAAGTTTTGATAACTTCGTCTGCGTTGGTTTCGTGTCCGTGGACCATCAGAGCAACACCGACAGCTAATCCTCGAATGATCTTCTCGTGCTGGGTTTCTTGAGCATAACGAAGCATCTCTTCAATAGCAGCGTTATCGATGGTACTCATCTTAACTAAACCCATGGCAAGACCAGCAGCCTCACCGGCGACAGCTGAATCGGCGAATAAGATGTTCTTTAGCTCACGGTAAACCTCTTCATCATTGGTCGCCATGGCAGTAGCTCCTAACCCCAGGGCAGCTCCATGCTGAAGAACCTCATTCTGGGTACTTTTCATTGTGTCCATCAACAAAGTATTATCAGACGTGTAGTGATTGGCGTAGATCAATCCTAAAGCAAATAGGGAACCACCTTCTGAGTAAGGAGAAGAGTTTGAACTTGAACCAGGAAGGTAAGGAGTTAGGACTGTATGCGCGTTGGCTAGATTCCCCTTGTGGATCACACCGAAGGCGGCAGTAGCGGAAAATTTGGACCAGTTGGAGGCACGGGATAACCATTCCATGTTAGAGCGGAGGAACTTGTCACTGGTAGTACCACAGGACATCAAAGCGTTGGAGAAGGTTAAAGCGGAATGGGGTAACGAATTACGTGAATCCAGACAGGACTACACGAAAAATCAGAACAAAGTAAAAGAGTTAAGTTACCTTGGTGTTACGTAAAATAGCCGGATCAGTGTTGTTATTCATTGCTAAAAATTCCAAATTAAATCTGATGGTACGCGCACCAGATAAAACCTCAACTGCGTTGACCCACTAAAACAAGTTAATACTGCTATTGAAATATATAATTTACTGTTGCTTCATGAGGAGCATACACCGGATTGTTTGAACTATCATTATCAAGGTAAGTAATCAAGTTTGACAAAAAGTTCTGGGAAGCGGATTGTTGCAAATCGAAACAAATTTGCATAGCAATGATTTCATTTTCATGAATCTCCTCATCGTTATTGTTTATAATGTTAGCAAGATGTTGACCACAAGCCTCAACCCTATTCAGATGTACGTTACATTGAGCGATAGCTAAATGATCAGGGTTAGATTGTCTATTATATAGATCGATAAGTAAGGAAACCACTTGTTGGTGAAATTGTAAATTGTGAGTATAGGTTAAAGATATTTTCAAAACGTAATCAAGAAGATGGTTAGTTTCTCCAGAAAGAATAGCTTTTTCGATAATGTCTAAACGGTTGGATTCGAAGGCTATACCTATAGCCTAGATACATAATGATTAAACAACTAAATTGTAAAAATAATTTTTACTTGTTTATATTCTTCATCTTCGAAACATCTTTCAAACATACGCTCTACTACGCCTACTAACTTTGGATCTACTTCTAAGGATTCACTATTTTGAGAGATGTAGCGATCAATTGCTTTAGCTATTGAATGGTTAACATAAATTCTGATTTGTAGAAGAGAAAGTACCGATAATGGTCTGTACGTACTCCGTTCTATCACTTGGATCAAACAATTCACCAGCTCCTAAAGCAAAATTCAAGCTATCTTCAAATTCACCTAGATGGTAGTAAACCTATCATCATTTAAATAAACAAATATTCGTATAAAATTACTTTTGAAGCAACTAGTGCAGCAAGCTGGCGTTCACTAAATTCTTCATTTTCATATAAAATTTCACTTTAAATGTTTTAATAAAATTAACACAAATAAAAGTTACATCTTAGGGATAAATTCGGAAACTTCTGCCCAAACGTGATCGATAGATAAATTTAAAGAATTTAAAGCGTAAACTTGCAGTTCTACTTGGTCTTCCTCTAACAACGATAATAAACCAGAAGCGGTAGTTAATACTTGAGTCATGTTGTAACTATAATCTTAATAAATCTAATTCCAAGTAGTTAAATGTACTTCGTATATGAACCTTTATAACTCTATAAAAAATGTATTGGATTCAAAATCAAGTATTCGTAACCTTTTATTCTATGCGTTTTTAATTGGTTTGATTACGTGTATTTAAATTTGACTTAGATTTTTAAGAAACTTTTTAGACAGTAATTATATATAAAATTAAATTCGAAAAACTTTATAAGAAAAAGCAATATTATACAGTATTGTTGCTGTAGTATATTTTCTTATATATAGAGATTTTAATTTTTACTTGAGTGATTTAATTTAACTATAGCAATGAAAACAGTATATGTAACTTATTCTAACTTTGAAAGGTCTTAAATTAATATACTTATTTTAAATACTAATTCTAAATTCCTAAAGGTTTTCATATTACTGAAACTTGATAAAATATAAACATATTACTATTTAATATAGAGTTCTATTATTTTTCAGTTTAAGTATTAGTATATTATATTTAAAGAAATGTATAGTCTTTAAAATAATTTATAATATAAGCTATAATAAAATAAAAGCTAATAGCAAAATATATTCTTTTCTAAATCCAGATATTTACTAAATTACATTAAAACTAATATTTATTATTAAAAATATTTATTTAATTATAAATATATATTCAGCTACTTTTAAAAGTAATTAATTATATATTTTAAAAATTAAATAAAAAAAATTAAGCTAATAAAATTAGCTAAAATTAAAAAACATATATTATTGTACTTAATATAATTAAAAGGTATTAAAGTATTAATAAATTTTAGTAAAAATAATTTATATTTAAAAAACTAAAAAGAAAAAATGATATTATTAAAAATAATTTGCTATATAGTAGTAAGTTTACTCTAAATATATATATGTATATTAATATATAATAATTAAAATTTTACTTAGTTTACCTTAAAATAGAAAATTAGCTATTTTAAATATAAAATATGTTATATAATTTAAAAAATAATTTTAATTATTACATTTTTTTATAAAAATAAAGTTTTTATTTAAAAAAATATATTAATTTAATTTAATATAATTAATTATTATAACTAATTATAATATAAATTTTAATTATTTATTTATTTATAACATTTTTATTTTAAAAATAAAAAAAGTTTAAATGGCTTAAGTAAAGCATTTTAAAATTAGCTAACTCTACTTAATAAACTAAATATTAATGCAAAAATAGTTAGTAATTAAATTAAAGTATTAAAAATAAAAATATTATAAATTTGTTAAATAAATAAACAAAATTATAAAATAATAATAAAAGCTAAAAAAGTTAATAAAGCTGCTAAAAATATTAAAAAATCAAAAATTAAACTTAAAATATATAAAAAACTAAATTATTATTAAATTAACATTTTATAAAAGATTATAATAAAATAATTTAAAAAAATTATAATAAAACTATAAAATAAAATATTTAAAAAAATTTATAATAATATTATAAAATAAATAAAACTAAAAAATATTTTAAAAAATAAATAATAATATTTAATATTTAATATAAAAATAAGTATAAAATTAATTATTTTCTTTTAATAAAATATTTTATTATTTAAAATTAATTAATAAAAAAATGATAATTTTACTTTATTAATATAAATTAACATATTATAACATCTAGCTTAAAATAGTATACTAAAGTAAATATTTAAATTATATAGTATAAAGTATTATAATAATATAATAATTATAAATAATATAAGTTTATTTAAAAATATATAAATAAAAGTTATTATAATAAAAGTATTATTATTAATAAATTATGTAATAATAGCTTTAATTTAATAAATAACAATATTAATATTTATATTAGTTTTTTTTTAATAAAGCTAACAAGTTTATATATATATAATAATTAGTTTACTATATATAAAACTAAAAAAGCAAGTTTTTAATAGCAAATATATAAAAAAAGTGCAAATAAAGTAAATAAAAAAGTTATACTAATTTTTTTTATAAGATACAGCTTTAATATATTTGAAAATATAAATTATAATAAAGAAAAAATAGTATATAAATATATAAAAAAGGCTTATTATTTAATATTAAGTTAATTATAATAAAAATAAGTTTTATTTATATAATAAAAATAAAAATAAAGCTAAAATTTAAAAAAATAGTAGTTTAAATAATAAAATTTTAATAATTTAAATAATAGTATATTTATTAAAAATATATAATAATTATATTATTAAATATTATTTTTATTAAAAAGTTTACTATTTAGTAACTAAATTAAGCTAAATATATATAAAAAACAATAAATAAATTTTTTAATTACTAAAATAAATTAAAAGTTAAAATACTTAAATATAAATTTATAACTTATTATATAAATTAGCTTACTTATAATATTTTTTAATTAAAAAAATAAAATTTATTATTTAAAAATACTTTTAAAATATAAATCTAGTATTAATAAGTAAAACTTTTTAATTTTAATTTATATTATAGCTATAATTTAGCTAAAAAAATATTTTATTAAATAATTTAATATAATTAAAATATTTATATTAATAACTAATAAACTTAATAATATTTATATAGTTATATACATTATTTTAATTATTTTTAATAAGTAAAGCTAATTTAAATATAAAATTTTATTGTTTTAAACTAATTTTAGTTAAATTTATTATTATTAAAAAAGTTTTAATAATTTAATATATTAAAAAGTAAAATATAAACTATAAATATATATTTGGTATTTTTATTTTATAAGCTTTTTAAATTTTATATAAAATATATAAATTAAGTTTTTAAAAAATTAAAATTAAGGCTTATTAATTTATAAATATATAAAATATATGGTATTTATATTTATAATTTAATAAAATATATTTTATTTAAATATAAATAAATTTTAAATTTATATTATATAGTTTTTAACTTTTTTTATAATTAACTGTATATATTTTAATTTTTTTTAGTTACTATATTTAAAACTGCTTTAATTTTTTTATAAATTTTTTTTTTTAATTTTAGCTAATTTAGTATTTTAATATATATTACTTTTTAAAATAGTTTAAATATTTGAATAATATTAAAATTAAATAAATATACTTAATTTACTATATAAAATTAGTTTAAAATTAAAACATTTTTAGTTAGAATATAATTATTTATTATTTTAAAGATATAAATATTTATATTATTATATATATAATAATAAATATTTTTTTAGTTTTTAGTTTTTTTAAATTAGTAAAATAATTTTAAAAAAATTAATTATAGTTTTTAGTATTAATTACTTTTTTAATTAT
>JAWQFY010000540.1:0-27497 GCA_037055185.1 Capillidium rhysosporum | reverse complement strand
ATTATTCTAATATTATATTTTATAGTTTTAAAAAGAAAGCTAAAGTTAAAAAAAGAAATTTTAAAAACTTTTTTAAAAAGCTAAGCTAAAAAGCAATAGCTAATACCAATAATAATATATATATAATTAATATTAGTTTTTAAAAAAAAATAAGATAAAGAAAAAAAAATAGGCAGAAAAACAAAAAAAGAAAGTCATTTATTTTTTATATTAGAGACAACTATAAGAATAGCTAGAAAAAAATCTTAGATAGCTAAAGAAATAAATTTATACTTTATTTAATATTGCATATTTTTATTAATATACATAAACCTTTATATTATAATAATAAATCCAATTATGATTCTATTTCCTACTCATACTACAATATAAACATTTTCTAAATATAATATATTATAATATGAAATAAGGCACCTGGTAATTCTATAGCCTAGTATTAAATCACTAAAAAATTAATTTATATTAATTTGTAAGATTATTTCTTAAGATATTCCATAAGTTAAAAATACGACTTTTAATATAAACAGCTATAAGAAAGGCTTGAATAATTTTGTATGTACTTTCTATTACAGCAAGTTATGACAAATTAGATAATAGCTTAGTGTTTTAAGTCTATCAATCTGTTCTTAAATAAACATTGGCTTACAAACGAACTTGATACATTTTACTAAAGCTCTAAATTTATTCTTCTATCAGATATAAGCTACATGTATATCCAATTCAATTATTATATTAATATGAAATTAATACAATACTTCTTTATACTCATTTGATTTATTTAATGTTTAAATAATGTTCTAACTATAAAGATATGGTGTTTGCACTTTAATTTTAACTATAAACTTGTACATGCTAAAATCTCTTGAAGATTAGCTTAAAAATACCATTGCTTTTAAAACGTGTAGTATAGCCTTAACTTTAAAGATATGTCGTATCTTTGGATTGTTGAACTTGAAGATTTAGTTATCAGTTAACAGTGGTATCTGCTGAATAAGCGGAGTTTAGGTTAAAAGACACCAAAGGCGTGCAGAATAATACTTCGACCTTAACAAACCTACCAACACATTTCTCGATTTACTGCAACCAACATTACTTTAATTTAAAGCACATGCTTACAATAAGCACTTTAATTGGATTCAAATAGAATGGGCTTAATTAGCCACGATTTATAAATTATGGTAGACCTTTGTGGAGTATTACAAACCGTTTGGGTTCTCGAAGGAGTAAAGAAAAGAAGAGATAAGATTCTGCTTGGTATTCTGTTCTTAGAAAGTGATTTAAATAGAAGCATAATATGAATTTCTAAAATTGTGACGTAAGTTAGATTTTAATCCCTTGGTATTAGTAACTATAAGATAAGACCAGGAAATATGACTAATTGAAGAAAGCCGTATATTAACAGTATACAAGGGCAGAATTTATAAGTTTAAATAATATATCGTTTTAACAAAACCAATATAAAACAAAATGAGTAATCTCGATTATATGAACAAGGGTAGCGAAGGATTCCAAAAACGGCTCGAGAAGATCCGTAATAAGAAAGGGTTCGTATGTGATATGGATGGAGTTATCTACCACGTAATTAATTTTATAATACTCTATATAAATTTCAGTTTTTAGGGTAGTAAATTACTTCCAGGTGTTAAAGAGTTCGTAGCTTGGATGAAGGAACATAACAAGAAATTTTTGTTTTTAACCAACAACTCAGCTCCTACACCTAAAGAACTGCAACAGAAGATGTCAAGGTTGGGAATAGAATTGGAAGAAGACCAGTTTTTCACATCGGGTATGGCTACTGCAAACTTTTTAGCTTCTCAATATCCCGTATTTTTATATTTTTATATTAGTATTAATTTTGTTTTGCTAATTTAGAACGGTGGTACTTGCTACGTTATTGGGGAACCAGGTAAACTATCAACCGATTTTAGATTTATAATACTAATTTTTTTGCTTTTAAAAATAGGTTTATCGTATGCTTTATATGAAAAGGGTTTCATTATGAACGACGTGGTAAGTACATTTTTCCAAAAAATTAGTCACTTTCTAACAGCTATTTTTATAAGAATCCTGATGTGGTTGTTATAGGTGAAGGCTCCAGCCACAACTTTGAAAAAATCGCTAAAGCTGTAGACCTGTGTCATAACGGAGCTAAACTTATAGCTACTAACCTTGACGTGAACGGTCCCGGTGAAGGAGGTAAACTTATACCGGCGTGTGGTGCTTTTGTATCCACTATTGAGCTGGCATCCGGTAAAAAGGCTTTCTTCTGTGGCAAGCCTTCCGCTTTGATGATGAGGTAAATATTCCTGTTTTTTAAACAAAATGTTTATAAAGTTTTAGATACGCCCAAAAACGATTGGAAACTAGCCGTGAAGATACTTGCATTGTCGGTGATCGTATGGATACTGAGTAAGCTTTACTTTTTTTATAGTTCAACTTTTATTTATATCTATTTTAGTATTGTTGCTGGTATAAGCAGTCAAATCGACCCTGTCTTAGTTTTCAGTGGTGTTACTCAACCTGAAGATTTAAATCAGTTCCCTTATGTACCTTTCATTGCATTACAAGGTGTGTTTGAAATCCCTGTGAAACACGATACTATCCTTAACAATTAAACACATTATTAAAACATAACCTTTGTTGTGTAAAACAATTAGATTAGCATACTATACTGTAGCATTTCAAAAAATTTAACACTATCATATTTTTTCTCAAATTTAAAAATATCATAAAAATAAAATCTATAGCTTTTAAGTCAATTTTGCAAAGAATTATATAGATAAGCCTTTTATTTTAGAGGGATCTATAATGTACACTTATTATACATACTTAGTAGTTCAGTAATCGTTGTTGTTTTATTATATAAAATCCAAGTAAATAAATAATGAATATTTATAATTATATATTTTTTAAATATTAAGAAATTAACAGTAATACACATTTCTAAACCAAGAAATAAAGAGTAAAATGAAAAAATTAATGATTAAATTAGTATATTAGTATACTAAACTTTCTAAATTATACTATATTAATAAAGCTATAGCATTAATAAAGTAATAAATAAAAAAATAACAATAAAATATTTTAAATATACTATTAAGTTAATACTAAAAATAAAAAACAAAGCTTTTAAAATACAAAATATATACTTTTTTTTACTTCTAGTAATAATATTTTTCTTCTTTATTTTAAATATATATAACTAGACTACTAATTATATTTAAATGAATTTTTTTAAATAAAATAAATATGAAGGTTTAAAGTTTTAAGTTAAGTTATAATAAAACTAATTTTAAAATTATAATAACTTAATAAATAATATATATAAAAATTAATTGGTATATAATAATTAATAAATATAATTAAGTAATAATAAATTGTAATATTTAAGTAGCAAAATAAAATAGTTTAAAAGTTTTACTTTTTTAAAAAGAAAATATTATAAAAGTAAAATATTTAAATTAAAGTATAGTATTAAGTAAAAATTTAATAAAAATATAGCAAAGCTATATAATAGCTAATATTTTATTAAAATTTATGTACTTTACTAAATATAACTAATTAATTTTAAAAAACTTATAATAAATGTTAGTAAAACAATTAGAATTGGTTATTATTTTTTAGTATTTAATAGCTTATAATAAATAGTTATTATATAATAAGTTTTAAATTTATATAATGCTATTTATATAATTAATTATTTATTTTATAATATACTTTTAGCTCAAAGCTTTTTTAAGATATAATAACTATTTTTTTAAGCTTTACTAGTAAAGTTATAAGTTTTAAAAGCTTTTTAATTTTATTTATACTAAAAATTTACTAAAAAAATTTAAAAATATCTAAGCTATTTTTTATTATATATTTAAGTATAGTTGTTTTTATAGCTATTAGCTTTAATTTTTATTAATATACTTATTTAGTAAGTATATATAAATAAGTTTATTTTATATTTTTAAAAATAAAAATAAATAAATATTTGCCAAAGTTTATTAATTTTATTTTACTTTACAACTTTAAATTTTTTTTAACTTGGTTAATAACTATATATGCTAATATTTTAAATTTTAATTTTAAAAAACTAAATAAATTTTAAATTTAGAAAAGCCTGTTATAGTATAATTTAAAATAAAACATTTAATTAAATTAAATTTTTACAAAAAATTTAAATTCTATGATGGAGACTATATTTAGAAAGGCCATAAACATTACATCTTTATTATTTTTTCCAGTATCCTTAGTTTTATCCTTTACCCAACTTTTATGGCCCTTGTTTTAGAGCTGCTCACTCTGCTATAAAGCCTTATGTAAAATTGTTAATAATCAACAAAGACTACTTACTGATTAAAGGTGTTAGATATAAAAGTATTCCAAAAACATTGTGAACAGTAGCTATATCCAATGTATATAATATAAAGCAAAGTAATATGCATAATAATACGGATCAGAATTTCAGTTGCTGAATATCGTTATAAGATTGAATCAAATTTGGAGAATATATTAAAATCTGAGGATTGTTGTTTGTAGAAGCAAGCTTTTATACAGTATTTAGCTTTTCCTTCAGAAAGGAGACGAGATATATCTTTATTATATTTTGACGATAATAAGATATAAATTAGAAAGTATTGAACTTAATTGTTTACATTAGTTTGAACAAACAATGGCCGAAACAATGTAATTAGAATAAGACAATTTAAAATAGAATTAGCTTTAAATATCTAATAGTGTAAATTACGATATGGAATCCTTAAACTTACGGTAAAATGGTCCTTCAGTTGGAAAAATGAATTTAAAGGCTTTAGTCAAAGATTTTCAAAATCTAAATTCAGCTATAAGAGGTTGAGCCCTCAACTGGAAAAGTTGCCAATTAATCACTGTAGCAATTTTTGCTTTTTATATCTTATCAGAATTTTTATTCATTTTATCTTTGTATGGATATTAAAGTAATTAAAATTTAGCTCGCTAGAATAGGTCGTTCCAATATTCTCAATAAAAGTTAAATATCTACCAATATTTTTATACCTGAAATTTTAAAAAAATCAACTTGATGATCTATTAATAGCTTAAAATTCTAAATGGTACATTTTTTTAAAGATATAATTTTTTGACTATAAGATAAGTTTGGGAACTTAGATTTGGTAATATATAAGTTGTTTACACTCTTTTAAAAATGATACCCTTCTCTATATAAAAACTTGTTCGAACGCAATTTCGAAATTTAAATTAGAAAAATATATATACATTTTAATTTTTAAGCTATATCTGGTCCGAAGATATTCAAAAAGCTTGAATATCAAAAATATTCAGTCACATAATAACTCAAAAAAATTTTGAATGTGTGTTAAACTTAAACTTTAATTTGTCAAAAATCTACGCCTAGAGGCAAATTGTTCTAATAAAAAATCTTAGTATGGGTAAAAAGTTTAAAATTTTGAGCTCATAGTACATATGCTCAAAGTAGAAACTATACTTCAAGAAAAATAGGAACCTCAGAGTTTTTATATAAATTATAATCTCCAGAGTTCCGTTATTTGTAGAGATCAGTTTTGTGAAGTGAGACCGCAGTAGCTCCGAATTAACTTTATTCGGATTTGCTTTAAAATTTACATAAAGAAAAATTAAATTAAATTTTGTTAAAATTTTGGTTTGTTTCTTTGTAATTTCTCAACAATATCGAGTTCCAAATAAAAGGCTCAGTAAAGTCTATTTTATTTAAAATAAAATTCCTGTTTTTGTTGCTGGATTTCTAAACGAATATCAAAATTGGTGTATAAATTTATGAAGGAGATCCAATAAGAGCTTTTTAAAACTCTTTGAGCGCAACTTATTCGGATTTTTAAATATTAGAGGATATGGTAATATCCTGCCTTGAAAACTAAAATTTGAAAGCTTTTAAGGAATATATTGGCGAAGATTACTATTGGCTTATTCATTAGAAGGTTAGTTTCAAATAAAGTGACAAAATTTATTTATAAAAAGATGACATTATTCGCCAAAAATAAAAATTAACCGATTAAAATTTATAGAATAAATGAAACACACTCCTTAATTCGCTAATTTTAAACCAGTAAGTCACAGCAAAGGTATAAAAAGGAGCAAACTTTACTTACCTTCTTTTCTTTATCTGCTATCGATTCTTGGGGATTCTGTCAACATTCAAAGTTTTATAGGTTATCTCAAAAGTAAAAAATCGACATGTCTCACTATAATTCTCACCCAAGATTCGGTAAATATTCAAATAACTGTAAACTTCTGCTAAACTAATTGAACTTGTAGCTATATACGAAAATCGCCAATTAAAACGTAAAGAATTTTTGTCAGATAATTCGTCGGATTGTGAACAGGTAATTGTTATTTTATGAGTGATACTAAGTGTATAGTTTGAGCAAGTTAATAGAGATCAGGAAAAAGTTATAGAAGGCACCGAATTTTACGACTATGGAGCCGACTATTCAACTTCAAGCCATAAAAAACCCAATTTAAAGTTCTACGACATCTCTAGCCTTTACAACCCCAATCAGACTTCTCAAAACCAAGAATTAGTCAACATTAACGCAATTAAAACCAAGAAGCCTGAGCCTAACACCACAATATATTCCAATTGGAATACTTGTTTTCACTCAATCGATGGATATAGTCAATTTTAATGCATTATCTACTGTAAAATATCGCCACAAACTAGGCACTCTATTATATAACGACATGCTGGGTTCAAATAAAGTTATTTCCAAGTGAATTTTTCATTTAAAAAATTAAGTTTTGACGTTTTTTTCGTCAGTTTAATTAATTAAACTTCTTAATTAGGATTAGTTTATTTTATTATCTGATATTCAGGGTTTGTCTATTTTAGTCAATCATTTTGTTGCTCATTGGTTAAGCTGACCACTAAATTATTTCCAGCTATTTAAGGCTGGTTAAACAAATTCTGGTTTAGATTAAATTGAGAAACAGACTAAGTTAAATCCTCAAACCAATAATCCTTACTAAACAGTATGGGAAAAATCAATTGGATTTTCACTTTTGCCGATTAATTAATTATTAAGTATAACAAAGGGATTTTAATTAAAACAAATTGGTAATTTAAAACCAAATGATTAAGATTTAAACTGCAAATTTCCTTTTTTAGAACCTCAAAACCTTTCAGAAAAGGTTTTGATTAAAAATGGGAATTAGATTGTTTTTTCTCAAAATCTATAAACAAGAATTTTTTGAATTCGCTTCAAATAAAAATATATATCTATAGTGAGCAAAGAGAGGCTCAACCCTTGACTTTTAAAGGTCTGGAATAGTTGCAGGGGTATGTGATTAAGCCCTTTAAAGAATAAAATATACACTCATATGTAGTAAAAAAGTTAAATTTACTTCATTAAAATTAGATTTTATGCTTTTTTATTAACTTTTGTTTAACATTATTGTTCGTTTTCAAAGTATTCGTATCCAATATATTTCTTAGTTTTAGCAGCATTTTTTATATCTTGTTAACAAACATGAATTGATTAGGCAATTTGAGTTTAAAATAAACTATGTCCCAATTAAACATTACTTTTAATTAAAAAGTGAATGATTAAAAAACTATAATATAATTTTTTTTAGTAATAAATATAAATAAAATAGAATAATTTGTAATTAAAATTGAATTATTTTTAAAAGGTAGAAAATATTGAAAAAATTAAAAAGTGGAATACTATAATTTAATAATATTATAAAATTCTATAAAAAAGTATATAAAATCTAATATGCAAGTAAAAGTTTGATATTCTTCTTATCAGTTAATAATATAATATTAAATAGGTTAATTGTATTGAATAATAAGCTAAAGGTAAAAAAATAATATAAGAACAAGTAGGTATTTTTTAAGCAATAAAGCTTTCTAATTAAAAATGTAATATATAAAACTATAGTAGTATAATATTATAATTAAATAGTTTTAATGTTTTAAATAAAAAATAAGTATAAACTATTTATAATTATTTACTATTTTTGTTAATAAAGTTATAAAAATTTTTATAAAAAAAATTATATAAACTAAAAATAAATTCAAAAATTTTATTTTATAATTTTTTAACTAAAGCTAGCTAATAAAATTTTGATTTAATATTATTAAACTATGTTATTTTTATTATTTAATTTGTACTAAGCAAAGCAAATACTATAGTAGTAAATAATATATATATATATATAATATATAAAGCTTAAAAAGCTAGCTATTTTTAATTAAAATTTAAAACTAATTAAGTTTAAATTAAATTTATAAATAGTTAAAATAATCTAAATAAAAAGTAAATATATAATTATAAAGTTATATTTTTAAGTTATTTAGTTTATTCATATTAATAATATACTTTTATAAAATATTAATGTATAAATATAATATATATTTAAAATTTATAAGATTTAAAAATTAAAATATTTAAAAAGGATAAAATTAAATAGTTTTATAAAAATTTATATATTTATATTAAAAATAAATTATTTTAGGATTTAATAATAAAGTTTTCATTTTAAATTTCTATTTTTTAACTTTTTATTTATTTTTTAAAATATTAACAAATTTTTTAAAATTATTAATATATATATATTTTTTACTTTTTTTATATTTTATTTATTTATAGTATATTTTTTAGTTTTAATATATTTTATTTATTTATAGTATATTTTTTAGTTTTAATATATTATTTTAAAATTTTTAATTTTAATAATAAGGTAGTAATTTTAAAAATTAAAAAATTGCTATTTTAAATTTATAATTTTTTAATTAGTTAATTTATTTTTTAATTTTAACAATTTTATATATTATAAAAAAACATATTTTTATTAATATATAAATATAATTTATATAGTAATTATATAAGTTTAAACTTTACTATAAAGTTTTAATAAAAGGTTATATATAATAGTAATACATAAATTTAAAGTCTAATATAATTTTTTAATAAAATTTAATATATTTTAAAAATATGCAGGTTTTTTTAAAATATGTAACTATTAAAAATAAGTTATAAAATAAGCTTTATAGTTTAATAATATATATTTTACTATATACATATATAATAATATATCTTTTTTAAGCTAGCTTTTAAAACTTTTATATATTAATTTATAAAAAATAAAAAGCTTATTATAGTAGTATATAAACTATTTTTTATTTATAAACTTAAAAAATATTTTTTAAATTTATAATTATAAACTTTAACTACTTTATAAAAATAGTATTTAAATTTACTTTATTAATATTTATATAAAATATTAAATTAAAAAACTAGATATACTTTATTTAAATTTTAAAGCTATTTAATAAAACTTAACTTTAAAATTATTAAATTAGTATAAATTAAAGCTAGCTATATAATTTTTATATTTACAGTACTATAATAAAAATGTTATATTTATTAAACTTTCATTTATTTTTATAATAAAGCTATAAAAATTTAAATAATATTATTTAAGTAATTTGTTTATTTTTAATTTAAAGCTTTTATTTTTAATATATATTTTATAAATTTTAAAACTAATTAATTTTATTTATATTTAAAAACTTAAAAAAATAAAAGTACAATACTATTTTACTTTACATTTTAATATTAAATACTATTAAAGTAATAGCTTTAAATATTAAAAAATAATTAAAACAAACTTTTCATATTAAAAAAAATAAGTTAAGCTAATATTTTAACTTAATATAAAAAGCTAATATTTAATATTTAAAACTCTATTTTAAATATTTTTAATTGTATAGCTATATTGAAAAATATTATAATATTATAATTATCAGTTTAGTTTTTATTAAAATAATTAGTAAAAAGTCTTTTAATAATAGTATTATAATAATAATAAATTAGCTACTTTTAAAAATAGCTAGTTTTAACTTTAAAGTTAAATAAAAAAATTAAGCTAAAAAATTAGTAATATTTATATATTTATATATATATTAAAATTAAAAAATACTTACTTTAAAAATGTTAAAAATTAAAATTAAAAATATTATAACTATAAAAAAATAAAGTATAATTTTTATAAATTATTTTTTAAATATAAGTATATATTTTATAAATAGTTTAGATAATTTTTAAAATATATTTAAGAATTTTTAATTATATTAAAATTTAGATTATATAAAGCTTTATATAATAAAGCTAAATAAAAAGTAAGTATTATATATATATAGTATATAAAAATTAATATAGTTTTAAGTATTATAATAATATAAAAAGTAGTAGTTATAAATTATATTTATAATTATATATTAAAATATCTTAATAATTCTTTAAATAAGATTTTTTAAATTTTAAAATAAATTTGTTTTATAAAAATATTTTTTTATAGCTATATTATAAAAATATTAGTATTAAAACTATTATTTATATATATTAAATTTATTATTTTTTTAAAATTATATTTATTTATATAGCTAAAAATATATTTATACAATTTTATACTTATATAGTATTAAGTATTATAAAGTTATATATTTTTAAATAATTTACTTAATATAAATTTTAAAGCTGTTTTTGCTAGTTTTTTAGCTATTTTTTATTAAAAATATCTATTTTATTTTTTATTTATTAAAATTAGTTAGCTAAAAATATATAGTTACTTTTATAAAAGAAAAATACTTTGTTGAAAAATATACTTAAGTATTTAATTTTTAAAATTATTTTAAAATTGAAGCTAATTTGCTAATAGGATTTAAACTAGCAAAAAATGTAACTAGTTGTTTTATATACTACTAATAAGAGAAAAAATAAACATTATATTTAAATTAAAAGTTATAATACTTATTGGTGTAATAGCATAAAACCTATATCTGCTATTTATATAAACAATAAGCTAAAAACCCATTTTTTAACAAGAAACTAAACCTTATTAAAAATTTAATTAAATATCCAAGCTTTAGTAAAAATTCAAAGCTATTAGTTAGAATTGGATTTCAAAATTATAACAAATTGCTACACATTTAAGTATTATATAATAATGTATTTTTCTAATTAAAGCATTACAGTTTACCAGTTAAGCATTTTGTATACTTAATATTTTCAAAAAGTTTATGCTTTTTTACCATTCTCTTAAAGATAGGAACAAAATAAGTTCTTAAAATATTAAATGCCCAAAAAATATAATTAGTAAATATAAAGAATTATTTAAAAGAAAGCAATAAAGATAATTTAATTTATATGCTGGAATTAAGTTTAAAATCTAAAAATTATCCTTTAAACTATTTTGTAAATAAAACTTGTACTATTAAAATAATAAACCGAATTATATAAAAATATATAATTCCGAAAAAGTTATACCATTTGTTTTAGAACACACCCTTTAATTATCATTAAGACCTTGAAGCGCTTTACCAGCAAACATTTTAGTAATTGTTGGTGTTACAAATTGGTTCATATTGACAGCTAGAGAGTCTAAGTGGTGGAAGGCAAATAAATGGTCAACTCTATCTAACTCAGGCACTGTTTTAAATTTGGCAGCAATCTCCTGTTCAGTTTCTAAAGGTAAGGGAGTTTTGCCTTTCTGTTTAAGTATTTCGTTTTCATTAATCTAATAAAAAAATTTATAAATATACATTATATAATTTACCTTAGTTTGTAGATAAGCTGCAACCTTAGTCTTATCCCTAGCCAAAGTTCTCTGGTAATATGCAAGGTTGTTCATATCGTTATTTAAATCTTCAAAACCTTCCAACATAGCTTCTAAGTTACGTTCAATAAATGGTTCCACGTTAAGTTCCAAATTAGCATAGTTGGGAGTTAAAGTAGCTAAGTGAGAATCGGTATTGAAATGGAAATAATCTTTAGTGATATCCGGTTTCTGATCTAAGTTGAGCGAAAGATCGAGCTGACTTAATAGAACGGATGCCAATTTAGAACGGTGAACTTGAATTGGGATATCAATTAGGATATCGGAGTACTTAAGCTTATTTGCAGCTAAAGCGGAAGCCTTAAAGTTTCTGTTACTATACAACTCAACAAAAGTTTCATTTAATCGATAGGCTTTCAATGATAAAGTACCCATGGTAGACTGACTTAAATCTGTTCAAAAAGGTAAGTGATTAAATTTATAATTACAAATTACCAAATACTAAAACGATACACTGTTGTCCCAATTTCTTTTGGTAAGAAATCTGAGCATCTACGAAATTAGCATCAAGGAAAGTATTTAACTTAGAGCTCAAGTACCAGCCAACGCAAGCGGAATCCAAGTTTATTTCTCTAAAGTTGGCAATCATTTCGCTTCTATATTGAAGTAAATTAAAGTTGGTTACTTCTGATGGGAAAGGGAACATATTGGTGACTTCTAATTGTTTGTTAATGTCTAAACCTAAAAGTTGGCCAGAAGCTGGAACTGGGAACGATTCCCTGCAGTGTTTGACAATCTTTAAAATAGCCTGTTTTTAAAAAACAAATTTAAATACACCGAAAAAATAAGTTAAAAAATACCAAAGCATCGATAGATACCACACTTATACTACCTTTGTTCTCTACTTCACTCTCTAAAAGCGTCGTCTTTACTGTACTACTAGGGGTAGCTTCTTTTGTTGCCATAATGAAGTTAAGTTTTGTATAAATCGAAAAATTTGCAACTTTGGTTTCAATTTAAATTTTTTGTCTTGATTTTTTAACTTTGCTAGAATTATATATTTACTTTAGCCAATGATATCAATTAGCAATAAATATATTAATATAATTTACAGGTTCTGTAAATTACAATTCTCATTATAAGATGAAGTAATACAATTTGCATCTTATTATATAGTTATGAAGAATACAATTTTAAAATAGCGACTTAAATTCTTAGAGTTGTGTAGTCTAAATAAAGTAGGACTAAAAGAATTTAAATAGTTTATAGTATAATTTATATTAGAGAAAATTATCAAAGCTCACTTTCACTATAGTAAAGTTCACCTCTATTGCAATTGTACATAATTATAAACATTTTTTCTAAAAGAAATATCGTCAATTTTTTTAAAAAGGAAAAAGTCAACCTCTTTTTTTAATTTAAATTTTTTATATTTTATATAATATTAAATAAAATAATTTCAATTAATTATAGAAGTAATTTTCTATTCCTAAAGAAACTTGATTAGTAAAGAGCATATTATAATGGTAAAATAAGATGGCTATAATAAAAAACTGTTATATTATAAACTTTATAATTTAATTTTTATATATTATAAATTATTACTATTTTTATAATATTTTGCTAGTTTATTATTTTAAATAATCTAAGTAAATTATAAAAAAATTATAAACAAAATAATAAAATAATAATAAATAATATCAGCTTTATATTTAGATTATAAATAAATAAATAAATAAAACTAAAAGTATAATTAATAAATAAAAAATATAATTTATTATTTAATAATAAAAATAAAAATAATTACTTTTAAAAATAATAATGTAATTGAGTATTAAAATAAACTAAATATATGAATAGCAGAATAAATAAATAAAATAATTAAAAAATCATATAAATTATATTATTTTTAATATTTAAAATTATAAAAAATAAAATTATATTTTTAATTTACTAATAAAATACAATTATATAAAAAATTACTTTTTTAATTTAACTTAACAATTAATTAAATTAAATTTATAAGCTATTTTAAAATAAAAATTAATATTACTTGGCTTAATAGAATATTTAAATACTATATATATTTAAAAAGTATACTATTATATAATATAGTTATATAGTTAAAAATATTGCTAAAGCTAATTAAAGCTATATTTTAGTATACTATTTTAAATTTTAAAATAGCTAAAATAATAACTTAACTTATTTTACTAAATAAATTAAGTTTAATATTTATGTACTTTTAAATATTTAAAGCTATTTTTATAGTACTATATATTATTAAAAAATATATAATACTATTATATATAGTATTATAGTATTTATAAAGTTATACTTTTATTTTTTTATAATAAAATTAAAAATATTTTTAAATATAAATAAAATTAAATAGTTTTTAAGCTTAGCAAAATATTAAAATAAAGCTTTAATTTTATATTAAAATACTAAAATAGTTAAAAAAAATAAATAATATAAGCTAAAAAAAAACTTTAAAATTAAAAGTGTTTTATATAATAAAATATTATATATAACTTAAAACTTAATTAATTAAATATATATATATAATAATTTACTAAAATTTTATATATATATATAATAAAAAAATTTAATAATTTATAAAGTTATATTAAATATACCTCTTTTATATAATAAAAATACTAAATACTAGTAATGCTAACTTAAAAAAACTTATAATTAGCTGGAAAAAGTATATAATACTTAGCTATATAATTTAAATAAAGTAGCTTTAACTTAAAATTTATAGCTTTTAGCAGTAAAATATAGAATTAAATATTAATAAATTACTTTAATATAAATATATTTCTTTTTAAAATTAGTATAATTTTTTATATAATAAAATATACTTTTATTAATACTATTTATCTTTTAATAAGCTAAAATTAAATTAAATTTAGTTATTATATTTATATTTTTTATTATTTAGTAATCTATTTACTTAATCTAGCTAATATAACTACTATTATAACTTTTAGTTTTTTTTAGTAGTATTTATTAATAATATATATATTTACTTATTTTTTATTATAAATTATATAAAAACTAATATAAATAAAATATAAAATATAATAATTACTAAATTAAAATAATAGCTAATTTTATAATTCAATAAAATTATTTTAATAAAAATTTATATTAATTAGTAAATAAAGTAATTTTATTTTTTTATAATATTTCATTACTATTAATTTTTTTTAGCATTATAATTATTAAAATTTTAAAATTTATTTTTTAAAGTAGTTATATTTTAATTTATAAATAAAAATTTTATAAAATAACTATTTTATTAAAAATGATAATAATAACTTAGTTTTATAAATATTAAAAAGTTAAGCTTAGCTTTTATTAATAAAATTTAATTTATAATTAAAATTATAACTAATAATATTTTATTTTATATAATTTAAATATACTTAAATAAAAATGTTTAAATTTTTTAATTTAGTTTAATAAATTTTATAGTTTAAATATAAATTAATTAGTTTTAAATTACTTATTTATTTTTAATTAAAGCTTTATTATTATACTTAATTCAACTTTTTTTAATAAAAGTGGTAAGTTTAAATATTTTATATTATATTTATTAGCTTATACTTATAGTTATATTTTAACTGCAATAGTATAGTATAGAGAAGACTAAGTAAATTTAAACTAAAAGCTTTTTTAAATATATATTATATTTTTTAGCTTATAATTTAATATTTTACCAATGTTATATATACTAACTATTCTAAAGTTTCTGATCTTTTATAATTAATATAAAAAAGTATACCTTTTATATTTTAGTAGTTTTCTATACTATAATATTAACTAAAATAGTAAATTTACTTAATATATACTTAAAATTCTTAAAAGCTTAATTTTGAAAACAGTGGCATATATTTTATATTACACTTACATCAATTTAACCTTTTTAAATATAGCCAAACCTACTTTATTAACACTTTAAAATGGTTTGCTACCATACTTTTCCTAGGAGTTTAGAGACTGATTAGGTTACCTTAGGCTTATATATTCCAATAAAAGCAATGTTGTAGTTCTGAACCTAAAATGAGAGTTACAAAAAGTTGACAAAAGATTAAATATAGTCCAGCTGTCCTCCCAGCCCCATATATTTAATCCCACCATATTTCTATATTTTCTTATTTAAATAAATGTTTATTGCTAGCTGTGTTCAGCTAAAGCTTAAAAAATATTGTTTATACTGTACTATAGCAAATTAATTCAGAATAAATCAGTTTAAAATTTTATAACTTAATAATTTGGTATTTTAATGTGCATATACCTAAAAAAAATCTAAGAATAGTTGCTATAGTCAGAGTAGCCAACATGCTTTTCATCATTTTCATAGATATAGAAAGATTTAAAATCTATAGGATTACTTAAATTGTACCCATTGAAAAACCTTTCAGCAAGATCCGGGTTAGCGATGTAAGGTGTACCGAAAGCTACAGCATCAGCTTTTTTATCCTTGATAAATTGGTCCGCTTCCTCTCCAGTGAACATACCGTTAAGTATGACGGCAGGCCCGTTGATTCGATCGGTTAACTTTTTAAGGTCAATAGCAGTACCTCTACCTATCGAATCTTGGTCCTTGTTGTATCTAACGAGTTGAATATGTCCGATATTTCTTAAGTTAAGCTGGTCGATAAGATATCCATACAACTCTAAAGTTTTAGATTCGTCACCTTCACCCATATCGTTGTACCCGCCGCTCGGTGATAGTTTAATACCTACATTTTTAGAATTATAAACTTGAGTAAAAATGTCTATAATTTCCAAAATAAAGCGAGCTCGATTTTCAATAGAGCCACCATATCCGTCATCTCTTTTATTAGAATGGGACTCTAAAAATTGATTGGGTAGATAACCGTTCGCAGCATGTAGTTCGATACCGTCAAAACCAGCTTGTTTAGCGTTTACAGCAGCTTTTTTGTATATCTCCACATATTTCTTAGGATCCTCAATAGCTTGGGGTACGGAATAACTAGGATTACCTACCAGCAGCCTAAACTTACCTGCGTTAGCTTTAACGGCTGAAGGTGCAGGTGGTGGTACACCACAGTTATGTAAAGTATGGGCAGCTCTGCCTACATGCCAAAGTTGAGCGTAAATCAAACCTTTGTTGGAATGTACCGAATCTACGATTTTCTTCCAACCTTCGACCTGCGGTTTAGACCAAATTCCAGGTGCTTCTGGCCATTCGGTACCTTGTGGCTCTACCAGTACCCCTTCTGTCATAATTAAACCCGAACCGACTCGTTGGGTATAATAGTCTACATTAACTTGGGCTGGTATCAAGTTTCGATTACGGGTCAAAGACGACATTATCACTCGGTTCTTTAACTTCAAAGAACCTAAGGTAAAAGGTTGCTGTAAGTTGGACAGTCTACTCATTCTTTTTCTTTATTGTGTTGTACTTTAACTTTACTGACAGTAGTTGTTATATATTGTTTTTATATCTTTTTTGAAGGCTTACTGGTCTAAATTTAGGTAACTACTTTATTTTAGTTTTTGATCAGTCCTTTAGTGACGTTTCATATTAGTAAGCTAATTTTATTTAATAGCTTGTATTAATGTTTGAACTAATGTTTAAAGCTCTATATCTATTTGCTATAAGAGAACTGGATTACAAATGTAAAACATACCAATAATATTAATTTTAAGTTATATAAATAGAATATAATTGGAGTATAGGTCTAATTTAAATATAAAATTCATATTTTTTAGTTGAGACAACTCCGGTGTTTGGCAGGCTAAAGAATAAAGGAGCATTAAAACTGGTTCTAAAATAATGGTGAAAGTTGGATGCTCATTGTTTCTCATAACCCGATTTATTTGAAATATTTAACGGAAGCTCTACCAAGTACTACAACTTTGGTAGAGTTTAGTATCGAAACCTGAGTTTAGAGCTTTAATATTTAGAAAACTTAAATGAAAAAAAATCAAATTATTGAAAAATGTAAATTTTCGTATTGGTAGCTTTGCATGTTTCAATTAAAAGATGTAAATTTAGTGTTCATATATACACTAAGACTCTTTACGATACATCTGGTTACTTTGATCGTTTTCGCTTTGGTTTCCTTTGTTTTCTGCTCATCTACAAAAAGAAATAGTATCATTTTTCCAATAAATTAAATTTGATCTTAAAGTAAAATTCTAAGAGCAGTATGGTTTTTTAACTTTTTAGACGGCTTTTCGAATCAAACTTTTCATATTAATAAACCAAGTAAAAGTATACCAACCTTAGTCAGAAAACGAATATGGATCATAGTAAGATGGACCACAGTAGTATGAACCATAATATGAGCGGAGGCAGCAATGGGATGTGCAATATGAAAGTGCGATTTGTTTTTATTAATAAAATTATAATTTCTAATAATTTACAAATCTAGATGGTTTTCAACTGGGATATTGACAACTTATGTATAGTATTCGATTGGTGGCGGGTTACAAACGTAGTACAGCTTTTGGTAAGCTGCTTCATAGTTTTGGGCTTAGGTATAGGTTATGAATTTTTAAAAGTTTTAAGTAGAAGATACGACAACTATAACCAAATTAAAAAGATACATAGAGCGTCCAACATTCATTCCATCCCTTCAAACGACTACATAAACAGTGGTAGAGAAGTCGATATTGAAGAAGCTACTGAGCTTATGGAGTCCGAACCCATTCCGTAACTTTATTTTAATTTAGTTAATAATTAAACTTTTATATTTGGTACTATTTAGTCGACACGTACATATTGTAAAAGCGGTATCAAAAAACAACGAACTTTCTATGTTACCTAGTTTCCTCTATGCCTTGCAAGTGTTTTACTCTTTCCTACTTATGCTGATATTTATGACGTATAACGGTTACCTTATGATAAGCGTTGCACTTGGTGCAGGGTTAGGTCATTTCATAGTAAGTATGTGGGACCCACTTCCTAGCTCACGTGATGTAGCCTGTCATTAGTTGAAGTGTATAACATGTTTAATGGAATTACTCGTATTTTTAAATCAATCTATAACCTTCACTTTAAATTCTTTCGTAATAGAATATCTACATCAAACAAAATTTCAGATCTATCGAAATTAGTATTTAATAAATAATCAAAATTATTATTTGAGCACTTTTAAATATATATTTTTATATTATTCATTAACGCTATTAGACTCTTTATGCTTATCTTTAATATATATTTTATATAGGTATAATTCGGTAAGCAAAATTAAACTTTATGAGTCTTTATAACACTTTAAAATACATCATCTTTCATGTAGACTACCAAATAAATACTCTAGAAAAATATTTTATTTCTCTAAAATTTTCGATAACTTTAAATTTAATTATCTCTTCATTTTATAATTTTTAAAGTATATGAAAAAGTGTGTATCAATAAAATAAAGTAACCTACTATTTATTTATTTAAATTAATAATGTAATATTTACTACCAGCAGCCAACAAATGTATACAATTTGTACTTGTTTTTGAAATTAATTTTAAATTTGCTAAAATTAGCTTCCTTCAGCCTATCTATTTTACAAGATAGAGAATATTTTTCTGATTAATTTAAATAATATACTTGAAAATGAAATATTTAGTATAAAAGGGTAGAAAATCATATTTATAAATCGACTCGCAATAGTTATACAATAGTTTTTGATATTTAAATTTTATTTCGCCTTTGTTTACCAATAACCATCCTTATTATTCATAGCCTATTTTATCATTTTTAATACTAAATATTAAAACCTTATATACATTAAACCGCTAATTAAAGCTTTAAACGAATATACATATTTATGCTAGTAAAACAGTATACTATTAAGGCAATAAAATATAAATTGAGCTTAAATTATAATTTTATTGAAAAGATAAAAACTATTTGTAAATATAATCTACAAGCTTAGTGCTTGAGTTCGTTAGCCTTATTCTTGGCTTTGGAGGCCGAAAGATCAATGTCACTCTTACTTTTACTCTTTAGTTCGTCAGTTCTACTATCAACGGTATCTTTAACATCTTTGGCCTTCTGTTTAGCAGCGTCGGCATGTTTATCAACTTTTTCATTTGAAAAGCCAGTAGTTTCCTTAATCTTAGTAGCTACTGTATCAATAGCTCCTGTAGCGGATTCATAAATCTGACTAGCTTTATCTTTTACAGCTTCAGCTACGTTAGCGGTGGTATCCTTAACGGATTCGGTAGCTTCATTTATAGTAGCTTTAGCTGAGCCGATATAATCTTGAGTAGTAGATTGGGCACTATCTTTGGCGTTCTGGTACTCTTTTCCAACTTCCTTCTTAACGTCTTGAGCTTGGTCCATCAGATTGTCTTTCGTTTCCTGAGCAGAATTGGCTGCATTCTTAGCTTTGTGACTCAAATTGTCTTTCAGTTCTTCAGCCTTGTTTTGGGCTTCATTCTTCTTCTTTTCAGCCATGTCCTTAACAGTTTCCTTAACTTCAGTCTCCGATATATCCTTATCTTGCTTTTGCTTAGGATTCATCTTATTCTGGAGCTTATCATTTTCATGTTTCGTGTTGTAGAAGCGTAGTGGAGTTGCATTGTGAATCGAGCTGCTTGGCACGTACTGTACGGACCTCAATGTGGAATTTAAGCTCACGGAAGTAGCTTTGGTGTACACGGTTTGTAAACGTAGTTGTCTTGCGAATTTCATTTTTGATTTTAGGTTCTTGAAGGTCTTATTCGGTTTATTTATACTGATAATTTAATGACGTACAAAAAAACACTTAATGACCTCACACTTAACATTGAAACTCATTATTACCTAACCAATTTATGTAAACTTTTTAAAAATTACTAGATGTGACTTCATTTTACTTCACTGACTAAATTTGTAGCTGTGTTTCGTATCTCGAACTGCATAACAGGTTTATCATAATTGAAAATTTACTGCCGTCTAGGTTTACAAGAGTAACAAAATTTATTGAATTTGATGAATAAGTAGTGGTCAACTTGCAGCTGGTAACGAAAATTTAACTTTATGAATTCAACTTTTACTCGATTGAGAATCCGGTTTTAAAAGATTTTAGGATATATATTAAAACGCTTAATAAAGGTTCTACTTTTAAAAGCTGAAACTAAAATATACTAATGTTAAAATAAAGAATTGTAAAACTTAATTATGTATGGTTATTTTATAAGTTTAAGATATTGACCAAATTTAAAGGAACATCTTTAGTCAAAACGATATCCAAATCGTCTGAATAATTCTCGGTATTTTTATCTTATCGAAATAAGGAAACCAATTTTGACTTAGTTAGAATGAGTTAAACGTTTGGGCCTATTAATATCTATTAAAGAATCTCCTAAAAGGATAGCGCTCGAGCCAGCTTTAGCACACATGTAAAATGGTATATTTTAACATAAATTCCCTTTTATTAATAAGGCGAATCCCTAAATCTTGAAATTTTATATAGTTGTAAATTTTCTCTTCTGAGAACACCATTCAGTTGAGTATGGGTGTATATTCTTAAGTTGACACTTTTCTACTTTGAGTAAATCTTCAATAATATCTGTTTATGAAACAGCATCGCTTATAAAGTAAAATTGTTAACGGTTAACCTAGCAGAAAACACAAATAAAGGTAAATCCAAATTTTCACTTAAGTTAAAAGCTCTTTAATATTCCTTCGGTAGATTGATCTAATCAATCAAACTACCTCGTTGATTTTTGATTAAGCTAACCCTTCCTTTATGTAAAATTTATGAATTAGATCCCATCAATCCTCCATCTTTTGTTACTTTTCTTCGTAATTTAAACTGTTATCGATTCCGTAAAAGCAATATTTATGGTAAAGTTGCATCATTCCATCTTTAAATTTTTACCTTACTAAATTGCTGAAGTGCAAAATCTAGTGAGAGATATAATTGCATTACTTTTCTTTACAGTATTTAATAAGATCATATCGAAATTTAGATTAATCTAATAAATTTTATAAAATAGTAAATTACTAGCTATAATCTGTAAACTATAACTTTTATTCTTAATCATACTTTTAATAAACAAGTTAAACTTTTCCTATTCCTTTATAAAAACATTCTGTCAGTTTTGTTTTAACTCTACTACTTCATGTAGTTACATATCGTTATCGAGAGATAGAATAGTTTTAAAAATCAAGGATTTTGAGTTTATTATTCACAATATAATTTTAACTTTGATAGCTCACCATCATTTTTTATCAAATTACTTGAATTAGATGAAGAGATACTACTACAAAAAATAATAACAAAGAAATCTATACAAAAAATTAGCAAGCATCATACTTTTAAACTTAGTGTTACGCAACAAAATACAATGCGTTTGTAAAAAAAATACTATAAATTTAATAAAGTTACTCTGTGATTTATACATGGTTAGCATTGACATTTAAAATCTTTAAAAAAGCAAATTGATTAATAAACGGTTTTAATCAAAATCAACCCATTCACTAACGGAAAAGTTATTTTATTGAATCTTAAACTAGTAAAATAATAAAAGGCACTTATTCTAAAGTATTGAAATTTAAAAAATGTATGCTATATATAACTTTTTTACAATAAAATACTCAAATTAATAAAATTTACTTAATTTTTATATTTATAATTTAATTAGCTTATATTTGGAGGTTAAAAATAAAGAAAATATCAAAATATTAAAATTAGCTAATAAACATATGATTACAAGGTTACTGATTCGTATTGTAATTTAAAAAATAGATAACAATTTAATCTTTGAAATAGATTTGTTAATTAGATAGAGATTATTAAAAGTTTTAATAGTTCGCACTATGTTAAAACCGAACCTATTTATTGTAAGAAGTGTTCCTTAAACAATTTAAAATGGTACACTTTCTAAGAAAAGCTTAGCTACAAATCTATATCGTACGGCTAATGCTAAGTTAATAGTTAGCAGCCTACGAAATTTTACTCTGGATCAAAATTCTTATTTCAATTATTCAATAAAATTTGAAAGTTATAAAAGTTAATCGACGCAAAACGAATAAGTTAAAAATAACTATCGATTTAAATATTGAAATACTATATTCGAAGCTAAGGCAACTTAAGAGAGTACTACTTACTTAAACTTTCCAAATCCATTGCAGTTGCTTGTTCGGTATCAGATTCGGTCATAGCATCATCATTATCGTTCCCTAATTCTTTACCTTCTTCATTTACAACTTGGTTAGTTTCGACCTGTTTCTTCCTGTAGACCCTCTTCTTACGGAGATTCATACTTCTGTACCGCTTCTCTCTTTCATCTTTCCGTATTTTTCTGGAACTCTCAAGGACCTGTTCTTTAACCATACGAAGTGCCTTCTTAAGGTACATACGCTTCAATTTAAAACCACGTTGCGTAGCGTCGATGTTCACCTTTAACTCGTTCTCATAAGCAATGAACTTCTGCTTGTCTCCCTTGTTCTCACGCATCCATCCTTTTAACTTGTAAGTGGGTAAATGAGGTAGCAACCGGTCCGCTATCAAACGATACCTTCTACCGTAGTGTTCAATACCCTAATCGAAAAGTTAACTATTCGTCTGATAAAATTTGATTAAAATAGTAGACTTACGTAGAGTAGCATCCTTGCTTCCTGCGGAGACAATTCACTAGATTGCTGGTGGTGGTACGCCTAATATGGAGTATGGGTTAGAAAACCAATCAGCGGCTTAGTAGCTTAAATTACAACATACCTTGATTGAATTATGGCCAGTTCTGCTGGATTTTAAGTTGTTAAACCGGTTGCATATCATCTTAGACGTCCTGGTGGGTAGAACTTGACAGCGTATCGTAGTCCAGTCATCCCCAAATTTGTGGAGGCCTAAGGTCAACAGTCGATCTTCAGCTGGGGTGTATACCAATCGTTCCCTTGGTTTGACTATTTTAATATTTGAAATGAAAGTTAGCGTGACAGGTAGTAAAATTAATTACTTGTTACGAAATAGGGTCGGTGGGTAGGCATAAAAATAGGTGCAAACACACGTGAGCATAAGATGGAAATACTACGTGTCTTGGGCACAAAATCTTTCGGTAAATTGGCATCTCTACGTTTACTAGACTTGGTGGTTTTCGGGGCATCCAGATTGATAAACTTTTTTTCGAATTTTTCGATAGCTGACCTAAGATACGTCCGGATGTACGATAAGATGATAGGAATTAAATCACCGGCAGGTATCATCAGGAACGAAATGAAAGGTAGGCAAGGCCCAGAGAAATCAAGTTCCTTGTACAGTGAAGTGGTCGTCTTGGATTGGCCAATATTATGCAATTTACCAACTTGGAGCTATAGTTTATATGCGAGTTAAATGGAGTAAATTATATAATAATTACTGCTCGTTCTTCCCAAGCTTTTGCTGATTTACTATTTTCTCCTCCAAACATAACTTCTATGGAGTAGGCCTGCAATACAAGTTGCGTGTTCTAATAATACAACAAAGTGCGGTTAAATAAAAGTAATATTTAAAATAATACCAACTGCATCTGAGCCCTAAGTTCTCTTAACATTTCAGTGGTAAAGAGTTGACTTAAATTTCTTAATTAATATTAAATTGTTTCAACAAAAATTACCCATTAGGTGCGCTATTAATATCATTATCGTATTCATTTTCAATGGGCGGTGGTGACGAGAAAATTTCGGTGTCATTAAGTAGGTCGTCGATTTCCTCCTCTAAAAGCGATAATTATAAGTTGTATGATAAAGCTTAGAAATTTACGGGTAATAAGTCGGTCTTTAAAGTCGTCAGGTACTACATTATCCTCCTTGCCATAGTAATCTTGATCACCCTCCAGCTCCTCTGGCAGTTCCTCATCGGCGAACTGCTTCAGCAGTGTACCTAAATCCTCGATTAAAACTTGGTTCTCCTTGTTTGGCTCCATATTTCCCATGTCCTCCTTCAATTCCTTAAAGGTGGCTATATACTTGGGTAGTTGCTCATTGAAATCGTGGTCTGACCCGTCCTCATCGAATTCGGGTAAATTTGGTTCCGGTTCAGAAACTTTCCAACGACGGAATTCTTCGTAACGGGATCGGTCCTTTATGTGAGACTTGTAAATATTCTTTTCGATATTTATACCACTACCATCGAAGTAGTCGGCTAAGTTTATTCCTTCGAAAGTAGATGGTGGTAAGCCCTCTGCTGCCTGCAATGGGACAGTCGAATTTGTGTCGAGTGATTGAAAGAGAGATTGATCCACATCACTACCATTAAATCCTGGCAGCGGAGTAGACATATATGATACAACCTGTGAGTTTGAGGATGGAGTAGCATAGCTTGCGCCATCGTAGTCTAGATAAGATACGAAAATAAAAATCAGAAAAAAATTAAACAATCTGAATATAAAAAATAACTTACTTGTACTGGATTGGGCAGCAGCAGAAGCCGATCGATTACCAGGCTCAATTGCGGCTTCTTTGATGATGTTTACAAACTCATTGAAATTAAGCATATTGGATGAAGTCGCTAAAGAATTAGGATTCTGTTCATTTTGGGCATTCTCAGCTTTTCCTAGTTCTATTGCATAGTTGAGGAAGGCAGTAGACATCTGCATAGCCTCCTGGCTTGTTAAGCGGGAAATATCAAAACCTTTACTAAAAATATTCATTATGTTAGATGGAGAATTAACTTTGCTGATGTGATTGCTAAATTTAACTTCATTCGAGTTATGCTCGAATAAATCTTCAGTACTATTTATGGTTTGCTGCTGTGGGGTAGAATTTTCAACTGGTATAGCAGTTTTTAAACTAGGTTTGTCATTGAACTTCGATTTCTTTTCTTTTGGGGTAGTTAATTTGATCCATCTTTGTTGGCATTCCAATCCGGTACGGTTATTAACTTCCTTGGAGACTAAATTCCAAACTTCACCGTGCTTTTTTATAGCAAAAAAAAGGCTCTTGTCCTCTTTTTCAGTCCACTTAACTGGCTTAATTACCAAGGGCTGTTGTTTTTTAGCATTTGAACTGCTGCTTTGTTGAACTTCTGAAAATATAGACGTATCTTCAACTTTGCCATTAATTAAATTTTGGAAATCTAATAAATTTTGATCTTTAAATGCATTTATTTCTTCCGATCCTAAATCTTCACTAAAATTTTTGATGTTATCTTCTAAAGTTTCAGGCTGTACTTTGGTTAAAGCTTCTTCCTCAACAATATCTGTCTCCTTGTATTTAGGACAACTTTCGTATGAAAATATATTTCTATCTTCAATTATACCAGGTGAATCGATACTATTTATTTCACTCATTTGTATTCGTTATATTTTCTTGATGCAGATTAGACGTTGATTGTTTTGATATATATTTCAAATAACACTATACGATTATCGAGTGAGCAAGTTTCTAAAGTACAAGCTAATTGTTCAGTCCCTGGTCATCTAAGTTCTCAATATTACCTATATAACAATAAATATGCTATGTTGGTATCAGAAGGTATAAAAAATAATAATTTAGTTGGTTTGCAATTAATTTGTGAAATTTTATTTTGAAACACATTATCCTCAGCTAAAAAGTCATATTAAAGCCTTAACTGAAAAGTGAAATAAAATAGCTTATTTGCTAGATCAAGTAAAATAGCTTAACTAATTTATAAAGCTCTATATTTCTCTCTAGAACTGAGTTCAAGGTGATAATACACTTGATCTTTTAGATTTCTTATTACTATAAAGATATGACTTCATATAGTATAAATAAATACAGGTTAACTAAAAAGCTTTAAGCATTATAGTTACTATAAAATAGAATATGCTTAGAAAATAGATTTATATATATATCTACCTCTATTTAATTTATATTTAAAATAAAAAATATCTACCTTATCTTGCTATATTTTAGCTATATATTTTCTAATTTTAAATAGTTAATAAAAACTAAAATAAAACTAAAATATAAAAAAAAATAGTTTATTAATTATTTTTCATAACTTTAAAATAAAAAAATAAATAAAGTATATAAAATTATTAAAGCAAGGTTAAGGATAAAAAACTATATATAATATAGTTGTATATTAATAAAATTAGCTTAAGTATAATAAAGATAATCTTAAATATATATATACCTAACTACTTTTAAAAGTTGCTAATTTTATATTTATAAAATCAATATAAAAAATTAAGCTAATAAAATAAACTAAATTTTAATATATTTTTATATTATATTATAATTATTAATATAAAAATACTTAGTATTAATATTATTTAAATAATTTTAATTTTTTTAAATATAAACTGCTATACTATTTTTATTTATATTAGTTTACTTTTATTTTTATTTTATTTAAAAAAATATTCAATATAATAAAACTTATAGCTTTAACAATATATTTAAAAATAATGCTTTAAATATATAAAGTTTTTTTATAAATAATAACTTTAAAGCTACTTTATTAATTAAATTTCTAATATAAATATATTACTATTTTAAGTATTTTCAACTTTATATATAAAATATACTTTTATATTCTTTTAAAGCTTACTATAATTTTAGTTACTATATTAAAAAAAGTAGTTTTATTATTAAATTAAAAATAATTTTCTTTTAAAAAACTGATAAGTTTAGATATTTTCAGTTTTTTTAAAAAGATTTAAATTAAAATATTTAAAAATTTAAATATTAGTAACTTTATTTTAATTATTATTTTTATTAATATTTTTATAATTAATAATTATAATAGCAGTTTTATATTTATATAAATATAAAACTATATTTTATTTACATATTATAAATTAAAAATAATATTAAACCTTTATTATAATAGTAATTTACTAAATTTATTTTAGTATTTTTATTAATATCTTATTTAAATATATTAATATAAATTAAAAATATATATAAATATTAAAATATTATATAAAAGCTTTATTTTTTTTAATATTTATATATTTATAACTATTTATAATATTTAATATAGTATAAAATTTTATAGTT
>JAWQFY010000539.1:0-27595 GCA_037055185.1 Capillidium rhysosporum | reverse complement strand
AGAGATTGTTGGAATATTATAAAATCGGGATAAAAATTATATATTTAAAATTATCTAAGTTATTTTTATCAAATTTAGTCAGTTACGTTACATATTACTCTTATTATTTGCTTTTTACTTATTTTAGATTTTGATAAAACTAGTTTTATCCAGATATATACTAATGGTGGAGTCTACATTAAAAATATATACCAATTTGAATATATAAATATAAAAAATAAATTTATGAAATTTATATCTAATTGATCCTATTACATTAAAATATGTACTTAAATAAATATCCTTTTTAATGTAATTATTACAAAACAAGATTAAATGCCTAACTAATATAAATAAGTTTAAAGCTAAATATTATGAAAATAAAAGATATATTACTAAATTAAACTTATTTTCCAATTTGCATATTAATATTATTAAGTAAAAAAATGATATTTTAATATTGGTTTTAAATTTTATAAGTTTATTTATTTACTAAAAATCTTGTTTTTATTTAAATTTAATTTGATAAAATAAAAATTTTAAAACTTTATAGCTAGTTTTAACTATTTTGTATTTAAAAATTTAATATTAATTTTTTCAAATATTTAGTTTTAAACTACTATAATTATAATGATATAATATTTAGCTAAATTTTTCTAATATTTTAACTTTTTTAATAAAAAAATTTTGTACAAATTAGGTTAAAAATATAGATAATATAAACTATAAAAATAAATAAAAATGAGAAGGTTAATTAAAATAAACTAAATAGCTTAGTTACTTTAATAGCTTTTTACTATTATAAAAAACATTTAAAAAAATATTATAACTTATTTTTCTAAATTAAAGCTATAATAGCTATTAGCTTAACTTTTTCTATATTTAATATAAATTTATATTTTATATTATAATAACTATTTTAAAAATATATTAAAAATAGAAAAATTAAATTTAAAAGTATTACAAGTATTTTTAAATAGAGCTTTTTTAATATTTTTGTTTTAAATTAATACTTATAAAAAAAAGTAGTTTAATAATAGTTTTATAAATTTAAAAATTAAAATATTAAAGCTTTTATAATAGCTTTATAAATATAAATCTACTTTCTATTTATATTATATAAAATAAAAATATATAAGCTAAAAAACTTAATACTATAGTTTTAATATAATAATTTAAATATTATTTTACAATTATAAATATATATAGTTAATAATATTTTAATTTTCTTTATAGATTTGCAAAATAATAAGTAATAATTAGTTTATAAAACTACTTTTTAATTTTTTTTCTTATAGTACTTACTTTTTTTAAAGTTTAAAAAATTTCTAATATATTTTTTACTTTTTGCTATTTTTAAATTTATAGCTTAAAGTTTAGTTTATTTAATAACTAAGTAAATTATTTACTGCAGTTTTTTTTAAGTAAATACTAAATTTTTAAAAGTATTTAACTTTTAAAACCCTATTAAACTATTAGTTAAATAGTTATTTTTTTAGCTAAAAATATATTAAATAATTATTTTATTAGCAAAAAGCTATAATATTAAGTAAAAATTAGCTAATGTAAATTTACTTATTTTATTTTTACCTTTTATTAAAGCTAATATATTAGAATAATTACTTTAATTTACTTTTTACTTTTTTATTTATCTTTATTTTTTATGCTTATATTTATTTTCTAAATAAAAGTAAAATGCTTAGACTTTTAAAGCTTTCAATAATCTTAAAAAATATATATCTATATTTATAAACTTTATTTAAAAATCTAAAAGTTTAAAAATTTAATTAAAATATTATTATTAATTTTAATCAATTAATTAATAAAATAAAATAAAAATATTTAAAGCTAACTAAATATTTTGGATTACTTAAAATTTAATTTATTAAAAAAATAATAAATATAAAAACTATATAAAAAATTTAAAAATTACTATACTAATTTTAAAATATAAATATAAATTTATTATATATATATCAAAATATTATTTATATTTTTAAAATAATTATTATATATTTTTTAGTTAATAGTATTATAATTTTAAATTGGCTTTTATATAGTAAAAGCTAATATAATTTTTAAAACTTAGTTTTATTAAAAATATTTAAGCTATTTTAAAAACTATTTATATATAAATTTTAAATTAGCTAAAATTTAAAGTAAACTTTAAATAAATTTACTAAAAAAATATTAAAATATAATAAAATTAAATTTATGTTTATATAAATATTAAGCTATTACTATATTATATATTTTATTATATAAAGCTAATTTTAATAATTTTTTTATACTTGCTTTATATTTTATTGTTTACTTTTTAATAATAATAATATTTTTTTAGTATAGTAAATAAATATTTAATTTAATTTTTATAAAACTTTTAAGTTATTATTATTATTTTTAATTTTATATTTTATAGCTAAAAGACTGTATATTATAAAATAAAATCACTTTATTAAGATTTAAAAATTATTAATTTTTATTATTATTATATAAAAGTAATAAAGTATAATTTATATATATTTTTTAATATAGCTTTATATTTATATAAAATTTAGGTATTTTTAGTTAAGTTAAAGTTAAAAATATTTATTTATAGATTATTATTATATATTTTTAAATTATATTAATTAATTTTTTTGTATACTTTTTTATAATTTCTTTATAAAAAATATTTTAATTTTAAAATAAATCTTTTATATTAATTTTATTTTTAAATTTTCTAAATAGTATTTTAGGCTTTTACTAAATTTAAAAATTATATATATATATCTATATTCAGTACTACTAAAAATAAATAAAAACATAATATTATAATTTTATTTAATATATATTAGTAGTTTATAATAGTATATACTATAAAAGTATATATATTTTAAATATAATATATATATAGCTTTAACTATATTTTAGCTATATTGCTAACTATATAATAATACTATATAATAGTATAGTTTATTAGTATATATTTAATAATAATAATAATAATTATTATTATTAGCTTATTTTTTTGCTATTATACTTATTATATAAATATATTATTATTATTATTTACTATATAGCTATATTAATATTAAATTAATATTTTATATAATATTATAATTTAAAAAATAAAAATATTTTTTAGCAATATTTAAAAAGTTAAAAATTAGTTACTAATTTATAATATTTACTAATAATTATTTATTTTAATAATAAATAATAAATAAAATTAAAAACTTTATAAATACTTTAAAATATTATAATATAGTAGTTTACTTATATATATTTAATAACTAGCCAAATTAAATAGTTTTTTATAAAAATTTAATTTTTAGAGTTTAGTATAATATTTTAACTATAAATTTTAATTTTTCTACAGTATATTAAACTAATTTTATCAATTATTATTAATAATTATTTTAAATGAAAGTAATATACTTTTATTAAAAATTAAAATATATAGCTTTTTATTATAAATAGTTTTTAAAAATATATTTGTATAAAAACCTAATTCTTTATCACTTTATATTACTTTGTTTTTAATCAATATTTTTTACTAATATTTATAATAAAAAGCTATATATTTTATATTTAAAATAAATAAAAGTTTTCTTAATTTTATTTGGAAATTGTATTTAATCTAATTTTTTAGCATCTAGATTATAAGTTATCTACTGTAGAAAAATTTATTATTCAACTATCTATTTTTCCCACTTAAACTCAATTACTACTAAATGAATAGTTCAAATTAACTGCTAATTTTAAAATTTCTAGAAAAGCTAAAAAGATAAAAATGTCAAAATAATAGTAAAAACAAGTATCAGATTGTAAGTTTAGAAAACAGTCTACTGTACACTGACTTAAGGTGATTGGTTGGCAGCAATATTTAAAAAAAGGTACATATTTAAAGAAAACTGTTTATTAAGGCTGTAAATTTTATTCGATAGGCCGACCCCTTAGAGTGGGAAGTTGCTCTTTTTTTGTATCTTTAAAGGGATGTCGACCTTTAAGTTTATTTACAAACTAAAATATTCTACCAATTAAAGTAATTGAATTCATATTTTTAGAAATAAGCTAAATACAATGTACAAGATTTAGTTCGTATTTAAGTACAAGCTCTAAAATATAAATAGAGCACATCGGTACAGACTTATAGAATCGATGGGTTTACTACTAAATTAACGGATTGTAGTGGTTCTCTAGCTACTAACACAAAGTTTCTTGCTTAGTCTTTACAACGGAAGAGTGAGGCGATAATAATGTTGACTTTATTAAGCATCTTATCCTAGGTACGGAATTTCTTATTTCTTAACGGTATGTACTCTATGATGGGAGCTAGAAACAATTGCAGTGACCAGGTAAGTACAGATTTAGGATAATTAAGAAGCTAACAATATAATACGCATCCAATTAAGATTTGAGTGAATTTAAGCTGTTCAAGAGAATTTCGGCAATAAATTTGAAAGCTGGTGAAAGTGAAATCGAGTAGTTTACCAAGCATGATAATTTTTTTTTAAATTCGCTAATATCTCCTTCATTAGTTAAAAGCGGCAAGAGGTCTAAGTTCTCTAGTTTAACCTGAATAAACTGAATTTCACATTCACCTGAATCAAAGCTCTGAAAAAATGCTTCTTATAATGCTTTTATACTGGTCGGGGTAGTTAAATCAAGTGAGAGGTATCTGATAAGTCATCCTGAGACTTAATTTCCTTACTACATTCTCTAGTAACAGACTTTTATATTCCAGTGCTTGATTTTACGGAAAAGCTAAGTATTAAAAATCCAAGCAGGTACAAATAGTAAAAAACTCCCGTATAGTAGGTTCCAACCGATAGTAGCAGCAGCCGACACCGACCAGATCGGTCTCTAAGCTTGAAATTGAAATATCTGCTGTATCGTACTCCAATTGGCTGCAAGTGTATAGACCACTGATTAAACTTTGGTCCGTAGGTAACGGCACCAAACTTGATAAAGTTGCTTTATCGATAAAACTAGTAAGTCGAATTATTGTAATATTTTTGTTAGCATTATTCTATTTTAAACATCTTGATCAATCCATTCAACCTTAGCAGTCTGAAATTCATAATCGTTGATACTTAATATGGTTGACTGAAATAGTAGACAAAGATTCAGTAAAAATCCTTAAAATAAATGTCAGCTTACAAAAATAGCAAATCGCTTTACTTGTTCGAAACCTAAATCTATTACAGTATTACGGTCCATCTCTTTATTGAATTTGTCAATAAGCTCTATCGTTATTTTTACTTATTATAAAAAGAATATAAGAATAAAAACATTTCCTATTGAATTAGTTTATATTATTTTTTAAAGATCATATGTACAAAATATTTAGATTCAAGTTCAAAAGTTACTCCCATTTCTACTTATTAATTTATTTACTATAAACTTGATAATCCTGGGTCGAGTAAGCTGTCGTCAAAATATTAGCTATAAATCGTTTAGATCTCAACTCAGTTATTCTACTTAATCAATTAAAAATATTAATAATAAATGTTAATAAAAAGTGGTACAGTAATTTTGGTTATTTAAGCTAAAAAATAAAATTAATAAATTAACTTTACCATCCCAGCTGCTCTAATAGGTTCATAGATCCATCAAAATTCCTATAAACTTTTTTAGCTTTAGATTTACATACCTTTCTCCAACTTGACGGTACTTTATTGTATATATGTATAGGCTTAAAAAAAATCTAATTCTGGGGTATCTATCAAAACTTATCAACGTTTCACGGTACTCATTTATACCTTAGAGTTGTGGTGATACATAGGTTTAAGTTCAGCTATCATATCTTGTTCTTACAAAAGTAAAGATACATTGATCCAAAAAGTTAATTTGTTTAGATACTTGATGTAAAAATGTGGTTCAATAATACACTCTAAAAAACTAGACTAATCTAAATTGGATCAAATTTGAATTCTAAATTATAGGTACAATTACAATTCCAACTTGTGCTAGAAAGACGCCAAAATTTTAAACCCATTTTTATCTTTATAAAATCGATAGCAAAAGAAAGAAGAAATATGGAAGTAGCAAGTTTTGAAGAAAGTCATCATGTACACCCCAACTTTTATACCGAATTTTTAGCCGGTACGGTAGGTGGTTGTTGTGAAGTTATGGTTGGACATCCTTTCGATACAGTCAAAGTAAAACACTAAATTTAGTATTTGAAATTCTACCAACTCGGTTCAACTAAAAATATATATATAAATTAGGTTCGAATCCAAACCCAATCTTTAGATAAACCTTTGTACTCTGGAGCTATAGATTGCTTCAAGAAGACTTTGGAGAAAGAAAAGGTAGCTTTTTGAATTCAAGAAATTTAAATTTAAAGCTGTGAAAATAGATAAACGGTTTATACCGAGGAGTAACCCCACCATTGATAACGGTAGGATTCTGTTCTGCTATCATATTCAGTTCCAATGGATATTTTAGGCGTATGTTACAAACTGATCCAACCAAATCTTTAGATGAACTATCATTAGGTAACCTAATTACCTTAAATTTTTCATTAATTTACCTTAATTTTTAGCTAGGACTGGTTTAGCAGGTGCTATGACAGGGTCCATTATAGCCTGTTTCTACTGTCCTATGGAGCTTTTGAAGATAAGGATGCAAACTCAAACTTTATTTAATGTAAGCTTCATAGTTCTCAATCCACATCTAAACTTTAATAATAGGCAAAATATAAAGGGTTATTAGATTGTGCTAAGCAAACGGTCAAAAGAGACGGGTTTCTAGGCATGTACCGCGGATTTTCGGTAACTTTAGCGCGTGATATGGCCTGTTTCTCCGGTTATTTTAGTAAGTTAGCAATTCCACTAGATACTTATTTTCAGCTATGTATCACATGATGCGTGAAAGTTACTACACCTATCTGGCCGATCCTTCAGTCGACAAACAACAGGATCTACCGTTATGGTACCTCCTACTATCTGGTGGCTTATCCGGTATAGCTTGTTGGCTCACTTCCTACCCTCAGGATATTGTCAAGTCCAACATGCAGTCCAGCCCTAAAAAACTGAAGGTAACGGAGACTATCATGAATATATATAATCGTTCCGGTTGGCGAGGATTTACTAGAGGTCTTGCGCCTACTCTACTCAGATCCTTCCCAGCTAACGCTGCTACCTTCGTTGGCTACGAAACTGCTCTAAAACTCATCAACGATTACGGTTTGCTTCGTTAAACGATTTAGAATGGATTTAGAATTAGAAAACATTTACCACCTACCCCCATCCCTTCTCCCAACCCTAACTTAAATTTAATTGCACTAAGTTCAATTTAACAGTTTAATTCACTAACTATCGTTTGGACCTGTAATTATATTTAAACAGATTTAGATATAGAAATAGATATAAATTATAAGGCTTTTGTTTAGCTTTAGAGCCTGATTTTAATGCCTACTGACTATTTTTTCTTTAAGAATTTACGGTAAAATATTTGCATCATTTTTGATGCTTTTAGTTTTTGCTTCGACTAACCTTTTCTAATTATGACTCATTTGGAATTAACTAGACAAGGTGAAAGTGTCCCTTACCCAGTGTTAAGATTTTTGAGATGTAGTTTATAATTTTAGCTATAGCAATTTATTTTCTACTTAATAGTTTTATCTACCATTTTTACCCTTTTCCTACCAATCCCCACTTAAGTTTCAAAATCCAATACCTAAGATTAACCAATTAAATTAGCCTTTTTATATATTAAATTTAATAGGGTTTTTTTAAATATTACTTCAATAAACTAAATTTCAAGTTAAATGTTTTATCCAATAAATTTTGTGATTAGCACTATTTACAAATTTGGAAACTGAATAAGATTGTTTACATTTTTAACAAAAATTATTAAAAATGCACTAACTTTTACAAAATAAGCACAATTACTTAAACTTATAATAGAAATAATTGTACTATTTTAAATATTTACCATGTATAATTATTATTTTTAAAATAATATTTTAAATATATTATACTTATTTAATTTATATAATTTATTAAATAAATTTAAATAAATGTTATTTAGATAGCCAATATACTTTTTTAGCTTAAAAGCTTTATTTTAAGCTATTTTAACTATTTAAAAAACTTATTTTAATAAAAAATTAATAAAATAATTTATTTTTTAAATAATAAATTTTAAATCATAGCTATTTTTTATTCTGAATTGTTTTATTAAATAGTTAAAATTAATTATATTTAAAAATTAACTATTAAAAAATAGTAAAATTAAATATAAATTTAAAAAAAGTGTAAATATATTTTTTTAGATATTTACTTAATTTTTTATAAAATAAGCAGTAATATTTAATTTTTATATAATTATATAGTTTTTTTTTAATAATTTTTTATAAAATATATTAAATTTTATATAATATTATATTTAATTTAAAATTAAAATAAATTTATTAATAATAATATTGTAAACTTAAATATTAGGTTTGTTAAATACAATTTTAAATTATTGTAATAATTTAAAATAGCTATATTAAATAAAGTAAAAAAATAAGTAAATACTAACTAGAAATTAATATATATTTAGTAAGCTAATAGTAAATATAAAGTTAATTTTAAATATTAAATATATTTAATTTTTTTAAAATTTAAACTTTTAAATTTAAAAAAATAAAATGATTAAAAAAATGCCAATAGTATAAAATTAGATAAATTTAAAATAAGATAATAATAAGAAAAAATTAAAAAAATAATTTGTTAACTTTAAGCTAAACTATAATAATAATTTTTTTTTAAGTTTAATATATAATAATATTAGAATATAGCAAAAAAATTAATTTAAACTATAGATTTAAACAATATAATATAAAAAATAAGGTTAGTTAATTTATAAATTATATTTTAACTTAATAAGTTTTATAGAAATTTATTTAAAATAAATTAAACTTTGTAAATTTTATAAATTATCTATAGTTAATATATATTAAAATTAAACTAGAATGTTAAATTCTCATTAAAAATTAAAATCTTATTTTTTTAATAAGTATACTTCTTATATTAAATATTTTTTACCTTTTAAACTCATTAAAATAAAGCTGTAACAGCTTTTTATTAACAGTATTTATTAGGTTAAAAGTATAAGTTAATTATATTGCTAATTATAAATATCATAATAATTTTACTTAACAAGATTGTAAAAAAACTTTATTAAGAGAAAAAAGTAACATTAGCTTAGAACTATTAACATTAAGTTATAAATGTTAATATTTTATTTTTAAATATATTTCTTATAAATATAGGTTTTAAAAATGTATCCATATTTAAGTATACTAATAATTCTAAATGTAGATACTTTGGTATAAAGAGCTATATTAATACTGCAGATGTGGGTTCTAAATAAAATGACCACATTTGGATTTTATTAAAACTTAGCTGACTTACTTTTAGTAATTAAACGGATAAATCGGACTTATTCATAATTATGAGAAATTTCTATAAATAAACTCATCTGCAAGCGATTCCCAAGGAAAACCAAAATTCTTATTCATAGGTCTTGGACCATAAAAGCCACTATAAATTCCTACTTCGAACCAAAAGCAATATAGTTAATCAAATTGAAGAATGCCGTTTATTTCACAATCACCGTTAAACCCAGAAAGGATGAGTCATTCCGAAACTGTCCTAGAAAGATTTACAGCTGACAATTTGAAAGCATCAGTTTCCAACTTACCGAATAAGTTGCGTTTAGGTCTTAGATGTATACAGTTAATCTCATCGGTATTATGTTTTGTGTTTAGTCTGATCTCCATAACTGTAACTTTTATATATTTAAAATTGTATAATAACCATAAAATAGCGAACTACTGATGAAGATGTACCTTTCAAAGGGCATTCTGCCATAACTTTTTTAATTTGTACATCAGCTTTTTCATCTTTAGCATCTGCTTTCTTCATTGTCGATTACTATAGAAGAAGGATGGAATATAAGGTCAAAATGCGACGCATCTACCTAATTATATTGGATTTAATTATTTTTGTCTTTTGGTTAGCAGACTTAATCACCTTATTTATTAACATAAAATGTCCTATTGGAGCTCTTAACGGCTGGTAACATTTTTAAATTTAGTTAAACCTAATTTTTTTTAGGTGTGATTTTTACAATACTAGCATTTTCTTCGCTGTTATTGCATTAACTATCGTTTCCTCAAATTTTATCTGGGATCTAATTGGAACTTGGTTTCAAAATTAGTACGAAGTCAATCCAATCAATCCGAAAATTCCCTTTCTACTGTATATTAAGTGTAGTTGTACAAGTGTTTAAATTCCAAATTAATTTTATTAAATAATAAATATATACCTACTAACTAGTTTATTTAAAGATATGCTCCTCATATTAGAATGACTCAATTAGTTTCTTTATCCGAAATTTTACATAAGAACATTTAGTATTCCAATAAAAATTAGAAGACAAGTATATTTATAAAAAGTTTTGTTGTGCAATAAAACCACCAGGAATCTAGCTTTTGTATTTGACAGGACTTAAAATTCTAAAAACAGTAATCTAAAAAATATTTTTGTGCTCTTTCCGCCAATTCACAGCTTTTTATAATGAATTTGTATTATATTTTACGTATTTATATTTTAAATAACGTGCTAACAAGGTATGATAAATTGAAAATGATGGTTTTTGTGCAATTTGAGCTGGATAACTCTAAATTTTAATTCTAATTTTAAATTCTATAGTAGCATTTTTAGGGTTAAGACCAATAAAGTGAAAAAAATTGGTATACATAGTTTTATTTCATTCCTTGTAAACGCATAAAATTTAAGAATAGCATCTCTTTTTTGGAAGTATATATAAATTTGACAATACTTAAAAAGGCAATAAGCTAAGCCAAAGGAACCAAATTAAAAGTAAATCAGGGATTGACTATATTCAGGGTGAAATATGTCTTCATCAGTCAAGAGTTTGTTGAAAAACTTGTTAATTTTCTCATATCCAAAATATTAAAAGCAGTAAAGTACAATTTATACTGATACTATTTAAATGGTTATAGTTTTAAAAAAAAATTATATCTGTCTTTTATTTTGGTTTCAAGTTTATTTGTTAAATATATTAGGTTTTATAAATATTTAAAGTCAACTGTCTCTAAAGATCAACTATAAAAAATAGTAAATTTTAATTAAAAATTTAAAAAATGTAAATAAAAAAGTTTTTTTTATTAATACTTAGTAATTTTACTATATATTTTGGTATATATTTTAACCTTATTAGTAATATTATCACATATAGCAGAAATTATATAATTAGAAATGCTATAAAATTAATTTCTAATTTAGCTTTCTAATTTTGAAACTTTCTATATTAAAATATACTATTTTCTAAGCTCTTTCCTATTAAAAGCTAATATATTTTAAATAAAATTAAAACTAAAGCTGTAGAAAGTTCTTTATTCTATAAAAAACTAAAAAAGTATAGCAAACCTAAAATTTACAAAATCTTGCTTAGTTTTTTTTAAGATTTAAGCTAGTGTATTATTTTATATTAGCATTGATTTATTATTAACTTTAAATATTTTTTAAAATAATTTAAAAGTAATATATAAAATTTTAATATAAATATTTAAGCTAATACTTAACTTAGTAAAGTATATAATTTTAGCTTTATTTTAAATAATAATACTTTATATATTTAAAACTTTACCTTAAATTCTAACTTTAAAAGTATTTTAATTATTAATGTTTTTAGTATAAATAAAAATAAAGCACTTTACATTCTTAAATTTATATATATTTAAAACTTATTATAATTTTAGTTAGCTTAGTCTAGTTTTTTACTTATTATATTAAAAAAACAGTTTTGCTATTAAATTAATAATAATTTTCTTTTTAAAAAACTGGTAGCTTTAATTATTTTTATTTAATTTTAAAAATATTTTTTTAGTAGTTATATTACAATTTTTAAATTTTATTTAGTTTTAAAGTATTTTAAACTATTTAAAATATTAAATTTAGCTTAATTTAGTTAAAACTATAAAAATTATAATTTTTAATCCAAAAACTTATTAGAAAATATTTTCAACTTTATTAATTTAGTTATTTATAGCTTTAACTATAAATAAAAATAATTTTTTATAAGTTTTTTAATTTTGTTTAAAATATTATTATATAAAATAATAATAATAAATTTTCAATTATTAATATTTTTAGCTAAAGTATACTTTTTATAACTTTTTTAAATTTAAAATTAAAACTAAAAATAATTTATATTATTTATAAAACTAAATAATATATTTTTTAATTATTTAAGTTATTAATTTTTATATATAGTAATATTATTTAATATAAAATATATAATGATTTATAATTAACTTGTAACTAATTAGTATTTTATATAAGAATAATTTTTTATTAATTTAGGAATTTTAATTTAATATACTTTTACTTTTTTATTATTTTAAATTATAATAAAAATTAACTATTAGCTTTTTATTTAAAAAGTTTAAATTATTTAAAACTTATATATCTAATTTTTTTTTATATTTAAATTTTAAAAAAATTATAATAAAGTATTTTTATTTTTATTTTTAATAGCTATTAAATTTATATTATTTAAATAATAATATTTATATTAAAATTATAAAAATAATAATCATTACTATTTTTATATATTAAATTTAATACAGTTTATTAATATAAATAAATAAAATTTTAAAAAGTAATTTATTAAGATTTTTATATTTAATATAAATTAGATTTTTAAATAACTATTATTTTAGCTTTTTAATTTAGTTAAAACTTTATAATAATTTAGTAGCAAGTTTAAAAAACTAACTACTAGCTTAGATTTTATATTATTTCTTATTTATTTAATAATTTAATATAAGTATTACTAACTTTTTAGCTTACTATTAGTATTATTACTACTATTTTTTAATAATAAACTAATTGTTAATAGCAGTTTAACTAACTTTAACTTATTTAGCAATATTTAGCAGCTTTTTTAACTTTAGCTATTAAATAAATAAATTAATACTACTTTATTTAGCTTGCCTTATATATATATTTAATATAGTTTTAGTTAAACTTTTTTATTTTAAATATATTACTTTTTAAATTATTAACTTTTATATACTAACTTATAAACTTATAAAGCTATAATATTTAATTACTAATATTTTTTATTAATTAAAAAATATATTATTTACTTTTAATTTTTTTTCTAAAATAAATAAAAAACTAAACTTAATTAAGTATATTTTTTAAATTTTTTTTTATTAAATTTATAAAAAAATTTTAAAAAATCATTTTATTATTTATTTATAATAGTATATCTACTTTTTTTCTATTATTGATATTTGTAATATATTTATCTTATATTTAATTAAAGCTTTTTAAGTTATTTATTTAATTTAAACTAATATTTTATTATTTTTTATAAATATATTATTTAATTATATAGTATTTTTCTTAATAATTCTTTTTTTTCTTTTTTATATTACTTTTTTATAATAATTATATTATTTAAACAAAATAACTGTTTTTTTATATTATTAAAATTTTAATTAAAGTGATTTATAAAATTTTTACTTTTATAACTATTTTATTTTTTTTAGTTTATTTTCTATTTTTTATAATTTAATTAAACTTTAAAATATTATTTAAATATTATAAATATTTTTTAATTGTTTTATTTAATTATTTTTATTTACTATTTTTAATAATTAATTTATATATTTAATAAAAATAAACTTTTTATTATTATTAGCTAATTTATAATTACTTATTATCTTTTTATATATTTTTATTATTTTTATATTAATATTTTTTTAACTAAATATTATTTATAAATTTTTATTAATATCTTTATTTTAATATTAAACTATAATATTATTTTTATTATAATTTTAATTATTAATATTTTAAAATTAAAAGTTATTTTTTTAGTATTTATTAACTTTTTACTAGCTTTTTAATTTAAACTTTCTTATTTAGCTTTTTTATAAAAGCAGCTTTTTAAAATAATTTAATTATTTCAAAAAATTAAATATTAGTAATATTAATAATATTTTATATTAGTAAATAAAAATTTAACTATCTTTAAAGCTTAGTTTTTTAATATTATTTATATATATATACTTAAATTAGTTTTATTTTTTAATTTTTTATTTTAGCTATAATAGTATCTTTTACTTACAAATTTAAAAAATTAGCTTAACTTATATCTATTTTTAATAACTTTTTTAAATATTATTTATTTAATATCTTACTATTTTTAGCTTTTTTATTACTTATATATATTTTTATTTTTAAAAGTTTAAAGCTTTATTTAAAAACTACAAACTTATAACTTTTTTTAATATTATTATATATTTAATAAAATAATATATACTTTAAATTTATTTTAAATAATATATTTATAATTATAAAATATATTAAAAAATGTTTTTTTTTTTTAATAAAGAGTACATATTTTTTATTAACATTTTTTTTAATATATCTTTTTATATAATTTTATTATTTATATTAAAATCTATTTTTTTAATATTTAATTAAATATTATTTTATTTAACTATCTTTTATACTTATTTTTAGTTATATTAAAAATAAAAAAATAATATACTACTTTAGTTTTTTAAATAATTTTATATTAAACTTAATTTTTTAGCATTTTTTTTACTAGCCTAAACTTTTTATATTATAGTATTTGTATTTAAAATTTATAGCATTTTTTATTTAAATTATAATGCTATACTTAACTTTAAAGTTTAAGCTATATATAAAAAACTAAAAATTTTAAAATAAATCCTTTAAAAATAATTATTATTTACTTAAATATTTAACTTTTTAATTATATTTTTTTACTTTTTTTATATAGTTAATTTTATTATTATTTTAGAATTTATATTTTTTTATAAATATTTATAGTAAAAAAATAGTTAAATATAATATTGTTAAGTTTACTATTTATATTATTTAAAAAACTTTAAAATATATTTTATTAAATTTATATTCTTATAGTTAAATATTTACTATTTTTATTTTCTAATATTTTTTATATATTTTTAAAGTTAGTACTTTTTAAAACTTTTTTTATAATATACTTTTAAATATATTAATAAAATTATAATTACTAAATTTTTTAAACTATTTTATAAATTTAGTTTATTTAATATAAAAATATTAATTCTATTCTTATTTTTAAATAGATAACTAATATTATTAACTTTAATCACTTTTTTTTCAAGTAATATTTTTAAATAACTTTAGTAATTTTAATTATTTTAATATTTTAAACTTTCATTATATAAAATATTTTTATTAATTTTAATTACTAATATTTTCTAATTTTTTTATTTAGCTAGTTTATTTTTTAAATTTTTTTATTTTAAGTTAATTTTACTATTATAGTATATTAATAATAATATTTTTTTATAATAAACTAGTTTAAAAACAATTATTTACTTTTAGACTATTATTTTATTAAAATTTTTCTTATTATTTTATAACTTTATTTTAGTTAACTATAGTTTTTTATTCTAACACTTTATTATTTTCTTTAATAGCTTTATTTTAATTTTATTATTTTAATATTTATAACTATTTTTTCTTATTATTACTACTTATACTACCTTAACTATTTATTTTTTATATATATAATTATTTAGTATATTTATTTGTTCTTTTTTTTATTTAACTTTTTATCTTATTTTATAGCTAATATTGAAATTGAAACTATTTTAAATTTTATTTTATATTTATAAAAAGTAATTTAAAACATTCTTATATAAATTATAAATTATATTTATTAGCATTATTTAAGTATTATTAAAGAAAATTAATTTTCTTATAGCTTTAGCTACTTTATTTTAATAAAATAAACTTTAGTAGCTATTAACTATTTTTTTTACAACTAACTTAAACTTAAGTTACTTAGCATTTAAAAAATAATAAAAAATTAGTTGCTACTTTTTAATATTTTATTTCAGTTTATTAAATTAATAATAAAAATGAAAAAATGAAAAGTATTTAAAAAAGTTTGGTAAAGTAAATAAATAATAATAAAAGTTATTTTAAAAAATAATATAATAGTATAAATTGAAATTGAAAATAAAATTAAAAATATTTAAAAATTATTATAAAGTTTAATTAGTAAAATTAAATTAAAATTAATAAGTATATATATGTATATTATTGTTTCAAAATTTTAAAAAGTAAAGTAATAAAAGTACATAAGTTAGAAAAGTTTTAAACAAAACAAGTTTTCCTATTTTAATAAAATATAGATATAGGAAAGTATAGTAATTGACAGTCTTTTTAGTTTAACTACAAAAAATATAATTTGAAAGAAGTCTACTTTTCTTTAAAACAATTTTTTTATATTAAGGTAAGCTTAAAAAAACAAAATAAATACAACTTTAATTGTATATATTTATTAAAATAAAGTTAATGCAGTTTATTTTTTAAATAGTTAAAATGAAATTTTTAGGTTGAAAATCTTATTAAAATTTAAAATTACAAACATATATTTAACAAATAACTTAGTTAAAGTTTTAGCCAGCTTTTCTTAAAATATAGTTGGTGAATGAACTGTCTAAAATCTAATTTAAAGTAGTTTTATTTAACAAATGTTAATAATTAAAACAATTTCCTATTAAGATATTGATATAAAGCTCAAACTGATCAAATATTACAATATAAGTACAACTTTAAAAATAACTTTATTGAAACACTGTTTAGAAATGGAAACTAAACTATTTAAAGCACATAAAAATTAATATAAGTTTTATTTTAATTTTTTCAATATTTTAATTTTATAAAGTTGTATCTAATGGAGCTCTGATTACGTATTTCTTAAATATTAATAACTTACTGGATACCAGTATGTAGAATAAAATAAAATAAAAGATGAAAATTAAATGCGTATAAAGTTTAATATTAAATTAATTAAGCGTGTGCGTTGTAATAACCCATTCCAGCGTTATGACCATCGTATTTAAAGTACTGAATCTTAGCTTGTGCGTTATTGATCTCATTAGATTGATCGGACCTACCAGTACCGACTCTTGGATTGATAGCTTGTAAATTTTCTTGTTTAACCTGGTTCCTTAAATTATTTAAAAATTCATCGCCCACTTCTACAACAAAAAGTTAATTTAATTATTTAATTAAATATTATAATACCTTTCAAATCTTGAACTCTTCCTAAAGTTATACCTATTGTAAACGCTAACGAATATACGATTGTAAAATGAAGTTTCATAATTTTTTATTTAATTAAAATATAAACACTAAAGTTAGTACAAATTTATAGTTGAATTTTTACTTATTAGTAGGTTTTATAGGCTTACTCTTACAAATCCGTTAAGTGCCCTATTGAATAATCAATTCATTAATATTAAACCTTTTTAAAGTTAATTTCTATTAATGTGATTTTAAAAATATGGTTCAACTATATATTGAACTTTTAAGAACCTCAAAAGAAATAACTGCATCAAATAAATGGAATTCAAATTTTTATGTAAAAATGTGACGATATTATTGAATATATTTGTATTTCGTAGTTAAATTCAACTATTTGTTGTTATATATTTCCAATAATTCGAACGTTTAGCTAAAAGTAAATATATTTAAAGTTTATAGTTTAATATCCTTTATCACACTGTTGTTACAGTATATAGTTATAAAAAGTAGTATTAATTTAAGTAACATATTGATTAATTTTAATATATATTCAAATGATGATATAATTAAATACTATTATAATTTATAAATATAATAAAATAAATTCTATATTATAATTATATTTATTTATTATATCTATATTTAAAATATTTTCTTAAAAATTCAATATAAAACATTAATAAATGATATTAATTATATATTTGTTTCAGATTATTAGTGATAAAATAAAAGTTTTATAATATAGTTAAGAAAAGAGGTAAATCAATATAATAGTTTAAAAGATATTAAAAATAAAGGTAGTGTATATTTAAAAAATATCGATTGTATTTCCCATCCCTTAAATAAAATTTATTTTTTAGTTTTGGAGGTTCTACTTAATAATTTTTGCCAAAATTTTCCTATTTAAGTTACATTTCATTTTTTTAATTAAAATATACAAATTTTCCAAGTTCCCTTATTTTTAAGAATTTTGAAAGCCGATAACTATGCTACTACTTATTTTATCCGAAAATTGAAGTTATGAAAAATTCATTAAAGGTAGGATTTAAACGGAATGGGTGTTTTGTGTTAATTCCTTATTAAGCAATTAAACCGAGTTAACCCAGAATTGAGTGAATTAGCTAAAAGCAACGGTTGGAAGCTAAGGTAAGGAATCGAACCTGTATCTCTAAACTGGATAGCTATTTTATCGTTATGAAAGCACTCCGTTTACTTAAGACAAAGTTTTTTTCTTTTTAAAATATAAGTAAATCAATACTAAATTAAAAAACTAAAGTTGAAAATATACCAATTACAACTAAATCGATTGGTTTTAAAACTTTGAATTATTTTTAATTAAAACTATTATTGGAAGTGGATATTTAATCGATTTTTATTATTTAAAATAAATAATTTTTAATTCTCTAACAATTCAATTTCTAAATTTAAAGTTTAAAACTGCGTTATTTTTGCTAAAAATAAGTAATTAATTCACTTATAAAGTTAATTATACTTGAAAAAGATTTTTTTAAAGTATATACAATAAAAAAGATCTAGTATTGACAAACTTTTAAACGACGTACGCTTATATATTTTTTATATGTCGTATCTAGTTATTTTTAGGACTAAACTTTTCTATTTTTACTATTAAGTTTTCAAAATGAAAAAAAATAACTGATCTATTGAAACTTATTTTTATAAATTCATCTGATATTACCTTTTAAATAAAATATACTGTAAAATTTCAATACTTTGTTTACTCTTGTTTGCGCAAGTAGTCAGACTTATATAACCGGTTTACTATTAAACTTTTCTCCTTATTTTAAAGTTAGCTCGGTTAATTTTACACTTTAAGGTAAACGCGATTTAAATTTTAAAGCAACTTTACAAAAGCTTTATAACATTTTAAAAGTTAAAATTAATTTATTTATATAATTAATAAAATAAAATAATTTATAAATATATATATATATATATATATTATATTGATAAACAAAATTTTAATTTTAATGAAATTAATAATTATTTATGAGCAGTTTAGTAATTTATAGATAATTAATGTATATATAGAAAATTAATAGAGAATAATCGTTAATTCAATTTTTAATTATAAATATTTAAAATAAATAAGTTAAAAATATAAAACTAAACTTCAGTTATAATTAGATAATTATGTGTAATAATTTGAAAAAGTAGAAATCTATTTTCTAAGCTAAAGTATATGATTATATCGTTGCGTAAATGACTTTGTAAGGGACAGTTTAAGATTAAGGGTACATAGTAGTTGACTGACTATACATAAAGTGATCAAACTTTGATGCGTGTTGTCTATTTTGACTAAAAAATAAGTTATAAATAAGTACGTACCAAATTTATCTATTTTAAATCGAAACCTTTGACCACCAAATTTCTAAAAATAAAATTTTTAGTAGGCATCTGTTTTGTCAATTGATTAATCCTCTTTTTTTATACGTCAAAAAGTAGTCAAGGGGATGACATAATAACCGATATATTAAACTTTAAACTATTAAAAAGTAGTATATAAACGAGTATCGGTATTCTAAAATCAAATTATACATACAGAAAATTATATAAAAAAAAGAAAATGTTAGGATTCAAAACTTTAGCCAGTTTAACTTTATTATCTTTCGCAACAGCACAGTCAACCGGCAACGCTTCGTACAACACCGATTCAACTGGTATTGAACTGAATTAAAATTAGTTACTAACGAAATTAATTAGGTTTCGGTAAATGTTCGTTACCAGGTGGTACTTACTCTAAATGGACATCAGTTGGACCAGCTACTTTCGCCGGTGCTTCAGTTTGTGGAGCTTGCCTCGAAGTAACTAACACCGAAAACAATCAGAAAACTACCGTACACGTCGTAGATCAATGCTTAGGTTGTGGACCTGGTGATTTAAATATGTCGTTAGAAGCTTTCACTTCGATCGGTGAACAGTGGAAAGGTAGAATTCCAGTTTCATGGAAAGTAGTACGTTGTCCAGATATTACTGGTGTTATTAAATACTCATGGCAAGCTGGTTCAAATCAATGGTGGGGTGCTTTCCAGTAAGTTTATTGTATATTTCCTTAATACTAAATACTTTTGTAGACTTAGAAACCATGCCGAAGCTATTAAAACGGTAGAATACAGTAAGAACAACGGAGCTACTTGGACGAATATCCCTAGACGTGAAGATAACTACTGGATCACTTCTGGTGTCGCTGGTCCTTACTCAGTAAGAATAACATCTACCAGTGGAAAAACTGTAATCGATCAGAATATCACTCCACTTGAAGCTGGTGGCGACGTCAACTCATCCGGTCAAGTTTAATTTTATAACTATTAAATAAACTCTGTAAATTTTCGATTAATTCTATAAGCTTATTTTTATTTCTACAATACTATTAACTTTAACTATCAATTTAATTAGATTAGATATTTAAAAATATTATTTAAATGTATCGTATACTTTAAACAAAGTTTTGAAATAAAATCAAATACATATATATATTAGTAAAATAGTTTAATACTAACTTTATATAGTTATTGAACCTACTATAACATCATAAAGTTAAAAATAAATTAAAGTTTAGATGAACTAAATTAAACTTTATAAAAAAAATTATTTATCAAAAACTATAGATTTAAAAAGGTATTTATCTAACAACTTAATTAATTAATTAGTTCAAGTAAGTTGTAGAGATAAATTTATTGCAAGGAAGTTAAAAGTTTATATTTAATTGGTAGAAAAAGTTAGTTGGAAATTAAATATACTTTCTTTTAAAATTTATTAGAATAACAAGTTAATTTATCTATTTATTTAAAACTAACTGTACTAATTTACTATATATTAAATTAATTTAATTAAAAAAATTTAACATTTTTATAAAAAGCTAACTATTTATACAAAATTATTAAAAAACTACAGCTATTTAAAAAAATTTACTTATTCTTAAATTAAAATTTAATCAAAGTTTGAATATAACTTTATTTTGAAATTTAATTAACTTTACTAATACCTGTTATAAATATACTGCAATAATAGTAATATAACTTTAAAAATAAAATTAATATATTAAAATTTTTCTTTCATTTTATTTTTATTTTATATAACTTTTATTTAATATTTTTCTTACTTGCTTTATTTATTATTTTTGTATATTTTTTATTTTAGATTTAGCTTTTCTTTTACTTTATTATACTATTTATATTAGTTAAATAAGATATTTTAAATACCTTTTCAATTTTCAAATAAAAAGTATAAAAATTATTTTTATAATATCTACTTTTATATATATTTTTTAAAACTTTAAAGCAGTTATATAAAATTACTTTTATTATAATATCTAATTAGTTTACTATTACTTTTATTAATTATTTTTTAAAAACTTTAGTAACTTATTTTTACTAGTTTTAAATTTTTATAAAATAATATATATTAAAGAATTATTACTATTACTATTACTTTATTAAATTAAATTAAATTAAATATATAATAATAATAATAAAATTTTAATTAAACTTATATATATATAGAATAAAAACTAAGTAGATGGAAAATTTTTAAAGTTAAAAATAGTATATTTTATAAAAATAAACTAATCATTTTATTATTACAAAATTTAATGGTATTGTAATTTAGTTTATTTAAACAATTTATAGATTAAAAATAAGTCTAATAATACAAAAGTTTATAATTAATTTTTTAACTAATTTAAAAGTTAAATAATGTAATTTTATAGATAGTTATATGCCTATCTAATATTTTGGTTTATTATTTTATCTTCTAATTTTTTTAGTTTTAATTTTCTTTAGCTTTCTAATTTAATTTTTTTAATAAAATTGTTAAACAACTTCTATTATATCTACCTGTAACTAAAATATATACAAAATTTTTAATAAAAAAATTGATATTTAGTTAAATATAAAAAAAGAAAATTTTAATTTTTAGCAACTAATTTTTTAATATAATTAATAAAAGTTATTAGTTTAATTTATATACACTAGTTGACGTGTAAGGTACCTTTTTAATTAGTTGTAGTTATTTATAACTACAATAAAATTCTTTTTTAATCGAAAAGTAACTGTAGTATTCAATTATTTATCAATTATTATCAGTTCAAATTAACTATAATTAAAAGAAATAGTATAAGATATTTGAATCCGTTTTTAAAAGTCCGATTATACCAAACTTTTTAGAGTGAAGGATAATATAAAAATATGATACAACGTAATATATAATAGTTAATATTTAGTTATAAACAAAACTTATAATTTATTGAGATGAAGGCTAGGAATTAAACCTAATTATTAAGTTAGTTAAATAAGCCTATAATTACAAAATACCATCGGGTAGCTGCGGGTCAGCAGCTTGGTGGTAAGTAACGCCTTGGTCGGTTAGTTTAGTAACATGGCATTGGAATCCAAGTTTTTCTAACTCTTCCTTCACCTGGTTTACATGATCCAGTTGTGAAGCGGGTACTAAAGTTAAACAACAACCGCCACCGCCAGCACCGGTAAGCTTAGTATTAAGTTGAAATTGGCTAGTAATATCCACTACTTGCTCTATAGAAGGGTGGCTGACTCCTAAAGTTCTTAATAAATTTTGATTAAGAGCTACTAAATCCTAACAATTGAAAAAAGGTGAGCTACAGTTGAAAGTTTTAGTAAGTACTTTCATTAAGAGTAATGGGTCCGATTCAGCTAAAAATATTAATGAAAGTAGACGAAATTAAGTACCTGAACCGCTAGATTGAAGGCTCATTTGGAAGCGGGAACTGATGTGCCCGATACTTTCGATTATTGGGTTTATAATCTCGGGAAACTAATAAAGTTATTATTAATAACTAGAAAAGTATACCTTATCACGTAAAGCTCTTACACCAGCTACTAACAACTTTGTATTCTTAGGAACTTTTGTATCGGTAATCAAAACAGTTAGCTCATTTAAACTAAAATATATATAAATAAAAAGTGTAGTTCTATATAAACTTACTTCACTAATCTAGTAAAGTTTCCAGTTTTGTAAGCTACCAAGTTACCGAAAGTAGCTACCGTATTGTCTACACCGCTAGGATTCCCATGTAAAACCTTTTCAGCTAAATAACTTAACCGATTAATCAACTGTAATTTAACTAAGTTAGATAAACTGTCGAACTGAGGTAAGAAAAGTTTCAGTAAGGAACTTGTCATAGAAACTGAAAACGAAGCGGATGAACCTAAACCAGCACCTACTGGGATTTTCGAAATAATTTTTAAATTAAAACCTTGACTTCACCGTTAAAGTTAATAATAAATTAAAATTTTATTAGTTACTTAGGTTGTATAACGTCTTTTAGTAGTACGTTTATTAGGGCGTAAGTAGCTAAAGCAGCTACAACAGCTCCTTTACCATTATGGTTGGTTAAGTTGTACTCCTTTAACAAATTTAACAAATATGGTTCTAAAGCAGGTGGACTGTAGTTAATTTTATTTACTATAGAATAAAAAATAAGTTAAAATTTATACTATAAATAAATGTACTTGAATCTACGTTAATTTCAGTTAAACTGCCTTCAAAAAGGTTAGAAATTTGGTTTAAAGGTAGTTCTTGTAGAGGGATCTTTAAACTAACATCTACATCATTAAACTCTAAAGTTACTGCTTTTGATTTTTCTAAAGTAATATAACTGTAGGTTCTTAAATCTATACTTGCTGCAATTGCTAACTTTAAATAAAAATTAACAGTTTAATTTTAATAAGTAAGCTTGAAACTTACTTGACCGTAAACTACAGCATGCTCACCGAATAAAATTATCTTTCCAGGTGATGAAGTTATGATTCCTCCTTTTACCATGTCGGTTGCTAGTAAAATAAATTGAAATTTGTATAGGTAAAGTTGGATGCTAGTAAAATTAAGCAATTTAGATCGGTAATCAAATTAAACTTTCGATAAAATTAGTCAACCGTTACCGTTTTTGATAGTATAAGACCCGTTCAAAACTTATACAACCGAAACAAACTGCAAAATTAACTAGTTTCTGCATTTAATTTTTATAATTTTAATTTTTTTTTAACAAAGTAGTGTCGGATATTTTCCAACCAATTTCTTATCGATTTATTCAAATAGTAAATTGACTTTTTAAACTCAATATGAAATCAAAAGAAACTTTAATAAACTCGAAATGCTAGTTGAAGATGCAATATAGTAATTATTTAAAAGAAGAGATATAGGTATCAGTTCAGTGTCCTATATAAAGAAGTTGGCAGTATTTAAAGCTTTTATAAACAGATTACTTAAATTAATCGAATTTTTAACTTTATAAGTTTAACTTAGATTGAGAGCAAGCGTTTGAGTAAAAACTCTTGGATAGGTTTTGTTTAAAAAGTTAAATTAAATAAACCTTTAACATAATATTTTATGTCTACTGACAAAACATTTGTGTAAACGTTTATATTTCATTTTAAATTCTCTTTAATCAGGATTTAATTATTTTAAATACATTCATAAAAAAATAGGTTCCTAGTTTCTTGCTTCAGATACAATTAATACACTAAAAGCTCCTAATAAACGAATGTTATCTGTCCTTTTTAATATCTGTAACTCTGCAAAGTATAATTTAAAAAAAAGTAATATTCATAATTTAAATGCTTAGATTTATAAAACTTGTTTTAAAATTCAAATTAGATTATTAACGAAAGATGAAATAAATAGTATCAAACAGAGAGATAGATTCACAACTAAAGTATTAATTTTATAAAATAGATGCCTAAATAAAAAAATTATTTTTTAAACACCCATCTGAAACTAAGCTTAAACATGGAATTAGTTTGCTCTAAAAGCTTAATTCCAACGCTATTATTACGACTGAAGTGGGTTGATTCAACTGATTAAATTAAGATTTAAATCGTATTAAATTTCAATACGAGTTTACTAAAGTAAATGAATCTCAATACGGTACCATTTGTAAATAGTAAATGGAGTATTTTGTTAAGGTACCTGCTAGAATGTATAGAAAATGGTATGAAAGAGGTAGGAAATGAAAAATATAGATAAAATATAAGGCTTGAAATTAATTTAGATATTTTATACAAGGTAATACGAACTACTTACCTCAACTTTGACCAATCTATTTGTAATAGTTTTTTAACTTTATTTTTTTTTAACTATTTTTAAAAAAATTTAGTGAATACAAACGAATATATCTTTGTAATTTATACTAATCGATACTTTAAGGAAATTTCTTTTCATGCTGATTATCTTCATCCTTTACTTTAGCTAAGCCATAACATTAAAAATAAATTAAAAGTTTCTATACTGTACTAAATAAGTTTAAATTATATATATATACCTTTTGACCTTTATTTTAAATTGTACCAAATTAGGTAATAATTATAAACTTAATAAACTCTAACTTTAAAAAATTTAATACTTTGTAAATCTTATTACTTAAAGTATAGTAGTAATAAATAAAATTTTAAGTGCATTATAATTATCAGTATAATTTAGAACAGTAAATTTAAATTAACTATATATATCTATTAATATATAACAAATTTATTACTAGCTATTATATAATTACAGCTTAAAAAAGTTTTAATATAAAAGTTATACTATTAAGTTACTATTTTTAATACTTAATAATGTTTTATTAGCCTATACTATATTTATTTATTACTACAATATTTTATTATATAAATTTATAACAATTTATTAATAAAAGTTATTTTTAAATTGACTAATTATTAAATAATAAGTATAAAGTATTTAAAATAGTTTAGCTACCATTTTTACTTAAAAGTACTAATAGTATTATATAGTAACTAATACTTTAAATCATAGTAATAAAAACAATACAACATTTTATTATTAAATTATGCTTTAATATTTTATACTTTTTATTTATTTAATTTTACTTTATTACTTTTTTTATAGCTAATTCTTATTTAATTAAATTTTTATTTTTAATATAATTATTACTTATTATTTTGTTTTAATAATATTTTTTTTCTATATTTATATTTTTTTTTAAAAAGTTAAATTTTAAAATTAAATATTAGCTTTTAATTTTATTTTTTAATTTATATATATTTGAAAATAAATAAATATTAACTTAAAATTCTAAATATAATTAAAATATATTAAAATTTAAATAATATAATAATATTTAAATTAAATATTACTATTAAATATTTATAAATAATTTGTATAAATATATAACTATTTAAAATATACTAAATAAATAATATATTTACATTTATAATAAAATTAGATTTTAAAAAAAGCACTTTTATTAGTAGTTTTTTATTGTAGTTAATATACTATTATTATTATATATTATTAATAATTAGTTTATTATTTTTAATAAATTTAAAGCTTTAAAATATTTAATATATATTAAAATCTATAAACTAATTTATTAAATTAAAAGTATTTTTAGTTTTTAAAAATTACTTTTACTATATAAAAAAAACTTAAAGCTAAAAGATAGATATTTATAAAGTAGTTAAAAGTATATATAATTATAACTAAGTTTTTATAATATAATCTTTTAAAACTTAATAATTTATATATTTTTTTATTTTAATATATAATTTTATAATATAAAATATAACTAAACTTATATTTTTATTAGATAAAATAACTAGCATTTTAGTTAATTTTTTAAAATTAAATTAAATATTAAATTATAATTTTTATTATATAAATGTAATAAATGCTATATCTTAAAATAAAAGTATTTTTATTTACTTTAATTTGATATTTTTTTAACCATTAGATAAAAAAGCCTAAATTTAAGTTTAAAAGCTTATTTAATTTAATATTTTTTAAATTTAACTAGCTACTAATAAATTAAAAAATACTTAAAAATTTAGAGTATAATATATATTATACTTACTAAATATATTTATACTTAATCAGATATATATACTTTAATAACTATAGGCTTAGCTAAAATTTAAAACTATAAGTATTATATTATTAGAAAAAGATTAAAACTTAGTAAATTATAATAAGCTTATTAATAAAATTAAGTATATAAATATACTAAAAAAATTTAAAACAATATTACTAACTTTTTAACTAAAATTAATTTTTTTTTGTTATTTTTAATAGATTAAACTATATTAAAAACTATAAGCTATAGTATTATTATAATCAAAATATTTATTATAATATTACTACTAATTTAAATAGATAAAATAAAAATAAAGTAACCTTTAAAGCTTAAATTTAAAGTTTTAAAGCTAAATAATTACTTTATATAACTTGAAATTAATTATTCTTAAATAAAAATAAATGCTAAAATAATTAAATTTTAAATTTTTATATTACCTTTAAATATACATATATATTCAAAACTATTAAAACTTAAGGATTTTTACCATTTAAGTTATTAATATAAATAGTATATTATATTATAATTATATTATTTAATTCAAAAAATTAGAATAATAATACTTAAAGTAATTTAACAATATATATACATATAATAGATATTAAAATACTATACTAGT
>JAWQFY010000538.1:0-27646 GCA_037055185.1 Capillidium rhysosporum | reverse complement strand
TAAGCTATATAATACTTTATATATTTAAAAATACTATATTTTTTATAAATTTTTTATATTTATAAAGTTAAATATATTTAATAAATATTTTATAAATTATTAGTATTTTTTTACTTTATAAAAAAAGTTAAAATTTAATTTTGATAAATTTTATTTTAATGTATTATATACTAAATATATAATTTATATATTTTTAATTAAATTAAAATTTAGAGTATAAATAATTTTTTACTATATAAGAAAATAAGCTAAAAGTTTAGTTTTATATTATAATACTTAATATTAATACTTTATATATAATATATAATGTTTTAATATAATTTATAATTATTATAATAGTATAAAAATTATAATTTTGCAATATTATAATAAAATTATTATTAAAGTAACTTAATTATTTTTTAAATAAACTGTTTAAAAAATTTTAAAATAAAAGTATTTAAGTAAATTATATTTTTATACTTTTATTTATAAAAATGCTAGTATTAAAGTTATTTATATATATTAAAAGCTTTATTTTAAAATATAGTTTTAAAAATTAAAATTAAATTAACTAAATTAGTATAAGCTATAATATATTATATAATTAATATTTTTAGCTTATAGCTAAAATTTTTTATTTTTTATTTTTTTAGCTTTAAAGTAAAGCTTTTAAGCTAATTTTTTTTAAATTATTTAAATAATATATTAAAGCTTAACTTATAAGCTAGTTGATTTTTAAATATTTAAAAATATTTTTAGTATAGTAATAAAAAATAAAAGTATAATTTAATAGCTTTTATAGTATTATATATTATAGAGTTAAATAGTGTTTTTCTAAAAATAATAAAAAGAAATAAATAGCTTTAAATATTTAAAAGTATATTTTTTAAATTGATTTATCTTAAAAATTAAATATTTATTTAAAGCTTTATTTTAAGTCTTTTTAGCTATATTTTTTAATTATATAACTATATTTAATAGATATAATTTCTTTAATTATTAGCTTATTTTTATACTATTATAAATACTTAATAAATATATTATTAACTATAATTTTTTATTTTTTATATAGTTATATAAAAAAATTTTAGCTTTTTTAGTTTATATAAATATTAATATTTTAGTATATATTTATAGCATTATTATAACAATATATTTTAAAAAATTATAAAAAATAGCTAAATAATATTTAAATATTAATTATATTTATATATAATAGCTACTAGATATAATTTTTTACAACTTATAAAATAAAAATTAAATTATAATATTTTTTAAAAAATATATAATTTAATACTAAAAATTAAACTAATAAGTTTTTAATTAAACTTTTAAATATTAACTATTATATTACTTATATTAAATAATAAATTTACTTTATTATAATATTTTTATTTTTTTATATTTCTATATAAAAACTAGCTAAGAAATATATAATATTCTAAAATACTTTAATAAAAAGTATTATATTATTTACTTTAATTATAAAAAATATAAAATTGCTATACTATATATATAAACTAAAATATTAAAAAATATTATAAATTTTAAATAATATAATTTTATCTAATTTAGTTTGTATAATATTTTTAAAATTTTAATATATTATACTAAAATAAAATTATTTCTTAATAACTATTTTTATTATTATTTGATATATACTTATAAATAAAAAATTTACTAAAAATAAACAGCTATTTAGTTTAATATCTTTATATATTATCTTAGTAATTTTAATATTAGTAATATTAATTAATTATTATAATTTGCTAAAAAATATATATAATACTCTTATTTTATTAAGTAAATATTTTAAACTATTTACTTATTTCTTAGTTAGCTAAAATTTATTTAAAGATTTTTTTAATTTAATATTTAAAAAAGCACTAAATTTATAATTAATAATTTATAATTTTTATAATTTTTAATAATATTTAAATATGTACTAATTAAAAAAAATATATATAATTCAAATACTTTAACTATTTATAGTTAATTTAATAGCTTTAAATTTAATATATATAAAACTTAACTACTATAATAACTTAAAAATATTTATAAAACTACTAGTCTATATTTTATACTATAATAAAAAATTATTAGCTAGTATTAAAAATTAGCTTTTAATAAAACCATTTAATATATAACTACTTTATACTTTTAATTTTTTATTTAAATACTAAGTTATTAACTTTATTTTATTAGTTATTTATTTTTACTATACTATTTTTTATTTTTTTATACTAATTACTCTAGCTATTAACTTAATACTAATATTATTTAAAACTAAACTTATTAGATAAACTTATAAAAATAATTTAATAATTTTAGAATAAAAACTTAGTAAAAGTTTTAACTAATTATATTATAAATATAAATATAAACTAATTAAAAAAATAAAAGGAAAATATAAACAAATATACTAAAATATACTTTATAAATTATAAAAAAATATATAAAGACTTAGTTAAGCTTTAACTTTACAATATATATTAAATAAACTAAAGCTAATTTAAATTAATAATTTAATAAATATTATTATTATATAGTAGTAGTAATAAAATACTATATTATTTATTTAAAAAATAAAAATAAAATATTTTATATTAATATATTTTTATATATTATTATATTATAAAATAACTATTAATTTATTTTAATTAAAATAATATCAATATTTTATAAAAATGGAACTAATTATTAAGTTTTAATTGTATTAAAAATAATTAAATATATATAAATTATTAGGTAAAAGTGTTATATTTACTTTATATAAAATAAGCTATAATAACAAATAAATATTAATTTAGCTAAATTATTTTAAAATAATTATAAATTTAGATTAATAATTTTAAAAATTATATTATTTAATACATAAACTTTAATAACTTTAAAACTATTTTTTAAAATTTTATTTATAATTAGCAATAATTATTTTTATTATTTATAATATTTTTTTATAATTAAATATATTTGTAACTAAAACTTAAATTTTATATTTATAAATATAAAAACTATAAAAATTATTAATATTTATACTAATATTTTAGCTTTATTAATTTTACTAATATTATTAACTTATTTATATAATATATATTTTTACTATTAAAAAAGTTTTTAAATTAAAAAAATTAAAATATTTAAGTTTATTTTATTTTTAATATTTAGTATATTATATATTAATATAATATATTTAATTATTGAGATAATTTACTATATTTAATATTATTAATATTTTTTTACTTACTATTTAATTTTATTAAAATAACTTTTATATATTTAATTAAAGTTATTATTAAATTAGATATTAATATTCTAACTATTTTATTTATATTTATGCTAAAAACTTATTTATTATAATTAATTTTATACTAATTATAAACCTAAAAGTAAAGTTTAATTTAATAAAAAATAATATAACTAAATTAATTATAATAATAGCAATATACATTATTAATTTTTAATTATAATAAGCTTTAGGCTAGTAAAAATAATACTTAAAAAATAATTAGAATTTTAAAAAATCTTTATATTTAAAGCTTTTTATAAAAAGTTTTCATTTTATAAAAAATAGAGTTAAATAAAGTAACTAAAAGTGCTATAAATTAAAAAATGATATAAAAAGTATATTAGCTTATTTTTTAAATAAATATGTAATTTTAAGCTTATAAATTTTTTTATTTATTTTAGTTTTTTATTTATTTTAAGTTTTCAACTATAAAATAAAATTTTAATAATATTAGTATTTATTTACTTATAACTTAATAAAAAACTAAACTAATGAAAATTTAAATATAATAAAATAGGTTTAAAAACTTTAAAACAAGATTAGAAAGTTTAAAAAATATTAAAGTATAAAGGTTAAGTAATTATTATATAAATTAAAAGTAAAAATAATAAATATAGTAAAGTTTATAAATAAAATTTAAGTATAATTAAAATAAAAAATTATAAATTTAATACTAATTTTAGTAAAAGTTAACATACCTTTAAAAATAAAAGTTGAAGCTATTTTAAAAATATTAAAATAAATATCTTTTATTAAGTTAGAAAAAATTGTTACTAAAAGAAAATAATTTAAAAATATATATGCCAAATAAATAAAAATAAAGTAAAATCAAAACAATTTATCAAATCTAGCTCTAAGCAGTAAAATATATAGCAGTATACTACTAAGCCTTTATTAGACTAACTTAAAAATGCTTTAAAAATATAGTTATCTAGTACAAGTTTAATATATAGTTTATTATTTTATTAGTATTTAATATATTTTAATATATTTTCAATATTAAGCTACAGTATTAAATACACATTTGTACAAATTTTTATTTGGTACTGTAGTTATATACTTATTTATTAAAATGATTATATTCTATTAATAATAGTATGTGCTATATAACATATCTAAACTACACTTTTTAAATTACTTTAATCTATAACCTCACTTTTTCTTTTATTTATAAAATGTGTTACATGCTAATTTTAATCCCTCTCCTCTCCCCTTTCTATTTGGGAAAAATATTTTAATTCCCGATTTTTTAATATTTTGTTTTCTAAGTCAAATAGCTTAAGTGTTGAATTTATGAAAAATTGATTAAACTTAAGAGAAATGGGCAAAATAAATGTAACATACTAATTTCTTAATAAGGAATTGGGCTGAGATGAGACGGACGAATGAAAAGAAACGGGGGAAAGAGAATTGGAAAAGGCAACAACAGGTCGCCCACATGGAGAATCAAACCTGCGTCTCCTGACTGGATGGTTACATGATTGCTCATGAAGCCACGCTGTCCAGCTAGGGCAATACCCCATTTTTTAACAAATATCTTTTTGGTAGGTTTTAGAGGTTCAATCTTATAATTTTAGCAGTTTTAGCCCAATTAAGCCGATTTTAACTCTTTAAACCAAAAATAATAAGCTTTGGACTAATTATTTAACAAAAAATTTTTCTTATGGTTTTAAAGTCTTAAAAAAGAAAATTTGCAGCTTAAACCTAAATCGATCTCTTTTTAATTGCTGATTTATTTAATTAAAATCATTTCAATATACTTTTTATTGTGATTTATTGATAAAAGCGAAAAGTTCAATTATTTTTCATTTAGTATGTTGTTTTTTCTTCTTGATCTTTTTATTTAGCTAAACTAATAAAAGCATGATTCCAACAGTTTTTATGAAAATATATTTTAATATATTTTTTCTAGAAGTCATTAAAGTATTATATAAATAAATATTTAATAAAATTTATTAATTCTTTGTTGTTTAATAGTGAACCAATATTTTATTTTGATGAGAAAACTGTCTAAACCCCATTTGCCAAATTAAGTTTCTCCAGAATGATGTAGTACGTGATAGCTTGATTTTTTTCTTTATAACTGAAACTTTATTTTGATTAAGTAATTTAGACTAATTTCGGTAAAATCCTTTTAATATATACCCAACCATTTGCATTTATACTAACACTATACAGATTGTATTTGAAGTAATTTTCAAGTGAAACGTCTAGTAATAAACTTTCTTATCAAGTTAGACTCGTGTAATTAGTTTTCGGATTGTTCGGCTGGCTAAAATCATCACCACATTTATTACAAAATTATACTCATTGAGAGGGTATCAAATATATACGCTATAGTTTGGAATTTTTTATTGTACAATTTATACGATGGAAGGTGAATCGGGCTGGAAATTTGCTCAATGTTTCGGGGATAAAGGAGAATCTCAAGATATTAGTGAAGGTAATGTTTTTTTATAAAATTTACGCTGAGCCTTTTTAGCTGATATAATTTCTACTGTTGAATTTGATCATACTGGGGATTACCTTGCTACCGGCGATAAAGGTGGTCGTGTAGTTTTATTTGAGCGCAAAGATAATGTAAAGCTTCTAGATTTTACTTTCTTATATTTTTAGAATAAAGGTGTTGAATATAAATTTCTCACTGAATTTCAATCTCATGAGCCTGAATTCGACTACCTTAAATCGTTGGAAATCGAAGAGAAAATCAACAAAATCAAATGGTGTAAACGTCAAAATTCATCTCATTTTTTGCTATCAACCAATGGTAACTATTGCATTTGAATTTAGCTGATTTTTTTATTTAGATAAAACAATTAAACTTTGGAAGGTCCACGAAAAGAAAATAAAAGTTGTTACTGAGAATAACCTAGGATACCCTCGCTCTAAACCAGTTGATTATAAATCTTTAAAGCTGCCAAAAACGAAAATACATGATCGTTTGATATCATCTTTACCGCGTAGAGTATACCAAAATGCTCATGCTTACCATATCAATTCGCTATCGGTAAATTCTGATGGCGAGACTTACATTTCTGCTGATGATCTTCGCATCAATTTGTGGAATCTTAACATAAGTGATCGTAGTTTTAATATCGTAGATATTAAGCCTGTCAATATGGAAGAGCTTACTGAGGTAATTACAGCAGCTGAATTTCATCCTAGCCACTGTAATCTTCTTATGTACAGTAGTAGTAAAGGAAACATCAAATTGTGCGACATGAGAACTTCAGCACTTTGCGACCAATACGGCCAAGGTAGATATAATTTACTTTTATTTACTAATTTTTGTAGTTTTTGAGGAAGAAATAGATCCTGGAGAACGCTCTTTCTTCTCTGAGATTATATCTTCTATTTCAGACATCCGTTTTAGCCCAGACGGACGTTACATAATTTCCAGGGATTACCTTAACTTAAGAATTTGGGATATCAACATGACTAGCCGTCCTGTAAAGACCATTCAGATGCATGAACACCTCCGTCCTAAACTTTGTGATCTTTACGAGAATGACTGTATCTTCGATAAATTTGAATGTATGTTTAGTGGTGATGGAAAGTAATGTTACATTTAAACCTATATTGCTAAATATTTCATTAGTAAAATTTTGGCCGGATCCTATAGCAATATGATTAATATATTCGATCATAAAAATGACCAAGAGACCCAGATACCTGTTGATCGAAGTCTTTTCAAAGCCAAGAGCGTAGGCGTTGTTCGTAACCGCGCAGAAAAGAATGGAAGAGCTGACGATTTAAATATTCATTCTATTGATTTCAACAAAAAGGTTTTGCACTCATCTTGGCATCCCCAGGAAAATACCATCGCCGTTGCTGCTACTAACAATCTTTTCATTTTCTCTACGTAAGCCAAATTATAATTCTTATAGATTAATTTTATTTAGTGAGACTCCATGATCTGACAGTAGCGTTAGATCACAAACCCACCTTTATTTTAGTTACTAATTGTGCCCATTTAGACCCTGAAATCACGATATTGATCTGTACATTTTAGACTTTTGCTCAAACTAATTCTTCCTTCGCCCTTACCAATTTAAATCAAGCCCAAATCTCAAATCCACTTCAATATCTAATGTTTAGTTTCTTAATTCCCTAAGTCCTGCAAAGCAACTATGTTAGTAACTTAAATAAATGATGGAGTGTGTATCCAGTTTAATTCAAAATTTTCTGATTTACCATTGCCTTTTAGTCTGCAAATAAACTATGTTTAAAATTAAAATTACATTAACTTATTAAATTGCCTCTTTAATTTTAGTGTTATAGTTTAAAGTATTGTTTACATTTTTAACCATAATTAAAGTATTGTCAGTTATATACCATTACAATTTAGATTAATGAATAGTTTTTGATACTTAAGTTTACTTTTTTTTAAATGTCTAAAATAGCCTATTAAGTAATTTTGTTTAATAAAATGTTAAAAATAAGGAAATAAACTACTTAAAATTTTATTATTCATTTTTAAATTAATTTTTATAAATTAATTATACTTATTTAAATATAATATATATATATTTTTATAATAGCTTTAATTTAAAAACTTATAATATAGCTAAACAATTAAAAATAATATATTTAAATTTATTTATATAAATTTAGTATTAGCTAAAACAAAATTAGAATTGCTTAGTTAAGTATATATTTTAACATTAAATTAATATATTAAAATATTATTTATAATTTAAAATTTAAATATTTTAAAATATCTATATTTATAAAAATAAAAATAAAATACTATATTATAAAAAGTTTTAATTATATAAACTTATTTATATATAAAATTGTAATTTTAGTTATACTTAGCACCTTTGCATTATTTTTGTTTTTTTAATACATTAATAATAATTTGCAAATTATATATTATATAGAATTACAACCATAATACAAGTTATAGTTAAGCACTTTAATTTAAAATAATTTAAAATTATAAAGTATTATTAAATTACTTTAAACTAAAATGTTTTATAAAATCTACTTTTTTTAATAATTTAAAAGCTTATTTAAAAAAAAGTTAATTTTTATTAAGTATTATTTTTAAAGCTATACTATAGTAGCAGTTTTATATTTATATAAATAAAACTAATATTTTATAAATTATTTTTAAATAAAAAATATATTTAAATTTTAAATTTTAGAGATTTTATATAAAGTTAAAAGTTAAAATTTTAATTTAAAACTTATTTCAAAATTATACAACTAAAATTTTAAAAAGTTAAATAATATAACTATATAGTTTATATTAATAGTCTACTTATTTAATTATAAATATATAAGTTTTAATATAATTAGAATTTTTTATTTTAAAAAGCTTAAATATATATAAATTTAAATTATTATTTTTTAAAAAATAAAATAAATTATAATATTATATATTAAATTTTACTTATTTTTTAGTTTATTTTATATAATTTTGCAAACAATTTAAACTTAATTAATATTAAATACTAATATAGTACTTATATTATTATATTAAAACTATAGTAATAATTTTTTTAATTTTTGTTTATTTACTTTTATTTTATAAAATTTAATAAAAAAGTAGTTTTAAATTTATAAAAATAATAAATCTACTATTATAAAATAGATGTAGTAAAAAAATTATAGTATATTAAAAATATTAAAGCTAAATTTTAAAAGTTTACTTTAGCTAATATAAAAAAGTACTAAAATATTAGCTAAAATTAATAAGTATTTTTAAAATAATAAAACATTATTATTCAGAAAAAAAAATTAAAAAAAATAAAATCAAAGTATCATTATTAAGTATATTATAATTAAACTAAAAATAAAAACTTATTGTACTTTTAAATAAATTAATTAATAAATATATAAATAAAATATATTTTATTTAATATTAAAAAATAATATATACTTTTTATAAAATTTATAGTTATAGTAATTTAATAAATTTTATAGGCTAATTTTTCTTTACTTTTTACTATAATAAATTATTATAAATAGATATAATAAAATAGTTATTAATATTAAAGCTTTTAATTAATTTTTTTCTTTTTAAATTATATAAACTTTTTTTCTTTTTATTAAATAATTATATATTTTTTATTTATAATAAACTAATTGTAATATTTAGTTTTTAGTATAATATTAGTAGTAATCTTTACATTATATAGTATAAAATACTATGTTGCAAAAATAATAGTAAATATAAATATTTATATAAAAAAGTTAGTAAATAGTAATAAAGTAAAATCAACTTCATTATTAATTATAAAAGTAATAAATATAAAGATCTAATAAGTAATATGGGTAAGTAAGATTAGTAGCAATTTGGTAAAAAAAATTGATATATATTTATATATAGTTTAGATTATAAAAATTATAGCTATAAAAATTATAAACTATTTAATAGTAAAAAAGTAACTAAATCTAATATATATAGGATTTATAAAAAAAATAAAGATATCTATAATTTTGAATAGCTTTTACATTTCCAACAAAATAGAAAAGTAAAAATAAATATAAATGTCTTACTATAGTATAGTGAAGTTAACTTTATAAGTAATTTGGTATAATTTAAAGTAATTTTATAAGAATTTGAGTCATTAGCTATTATAATTTTTTTATATTAATAAGGTAAAGTTTTTTATTGATTAATACTAGTAGCTATACTAAACTTATTTTAAGATATTAAACTTGTAAAGTTTTTAAGTAAAAATAATAGAATAAAGAATTTTTTTTTATTTAAAATTTTATTAAGTACTTAAAATATTTTGCATAAAGTTGTCAAAAATAAAATTAGTAATTTTATATATAAATTTGAAATAAAAAAAATGAAAAATAAATAATTAAATAGGCTTAAAGAAAAAATGATCAAAATAATTATAAAGTTGTTAAGTAACAAAATATTATACTAATTATTTAATTTATATAATATTATTTATTACTTATATAATTTAATATTTAAAATTAAATAGTATAAAATATATTTATTTAATGAATTTAATTTTAAAAAGCTTTAATACTATTTAAATTATATTATATATATATTAAGTTATTTTACTTTTATTTATTTTATAGTTTATTTTTCTATTTTTTCTAATATTATCTCTTTTATTACTTTTAATTACTTTATTTAACTACTATTTACTTTAACTTTTAAATTATTTTTTTTTAAATTTTATATTAAATAAAATCTTTTATTTAATAATTATTTTAAATTTTATTATAATATTAAGGTTTTTTGCTAATAAATTATATATTAAAATTATTATTATTTAATAATTTTTTTAAACTAATACTTATTAAAAAATAGTAAAAAGTTTTACTTAATATTATTAAAACTAAAAACTTACTTTATATTTTTTTAATATAAAAAATAAATTTATAAACTTTTGTAAAAACTTTTATTTTTATTAATAGTAATATTAATATAGCTATATTAAATATAAGTAAAGTTTTTAATATAAATATAATAATATTAATTTTAGCTTTAGCTAAAAAAATTTCTATTTTAGAATTTTTAAATTATAATTTATTTATTTTAGTTTATTTTAATATTATTTATATATGCTAATAATATATTAATATATTATTAATATTTTAAACTATATTATTAAATTTTTAATTAATATATATTTATTATTTAAAAAAAATAATAATAATTAAGTAAAATGTAGATTAAATTTTAATTTTTTAATAAAAAAAATATTATATTTTAAACTAGTAAAACTATTTTAAAAAATATATTAATATTAAATTAAATATTATTTATTTAATTTTTTATATTTATTTAACTTTATTATAAAATTTAATTTAATTATTATAAAATAATTATAAAAATTTAAACTAAGTTTAGAAAATTAATATATTAAATAAGTTAGCTTTAAAAAATAGTAGTTTTATAAGTAAATATTTTGCTAATAAACTAATCTGATGATTTTTTCAATATTTTATTAAAAGTCTAAAAATTTTAAAAATAAAATTAAAAAGTTTAAAAAAATTAAAATATTAGTAATTAAATAATTAATATTTAAATTAAAGTAGAAAACATAAATTTAGCAAAGTTTTTAAATAAATAAAAAGTTTTAAAGCTAATACTAAATTTAGTAAATGCTAATAAACTTTAAAAAATATTATAAAATTATAGTAAAAATAATAAAATATATTACTTTTATTATATTAAAAAAAGCTAATAAAAATATAAATTAAGTAAATTTAAGTAAATAAAATTTAATAATATAATTAAAAATTATAAAATTAGCTTTTAATTTTATTTTTTAATTTTAAAACTATTTATATAAAAATATTATAATTTTTAAACTTTATATTAATAAAAGTTTATATAATTTTATTAAAATTAAAGTTATAAAAAAATCTTGCTATATAAAAAATTAAAAAAGTTTAGCTAAATTAAAATTTTTAAAAACTTACTTATTTATTTTTAAAATATAAACTAGTAAATTAACTTTTATTAATATTAGTTTATTTTTAATTTTAAAGTTTTTTATTAAAAATTATTTAAAAATAGTATTTAAAATATTAATATAAATATTTAAGCTAAAACTTAACTTAGTAAAATATATAATTTTAAATATTTAATTTTTATTTTAGATATTAGCTTAAAAGCTATTTTATTAATTAATATTTTTAGTATAAGTATACTTAAAATATTTTATATTTTTAAATTTATATATTAATATATAAATATATTTAAAGCTAACTATAATTTTATTTAATTAGATTATATAATTTTAGTTAGTATTAGTTTAGTTTTTTTTACTTGTTATATTAAAAAATATAATTTTAGTATTAAATTAATAATAGCTTTTTAAAAACCAATAGTTAAAAAACTTTATACCTTTTTAAATTTTTTTATATTAAATTACTAAAAAGTTGTAAATATTATATAAAGTTTAATTACTTTTTAATTTTTAAATAATTAATTAATTAATTAATTAAAATTAATATAATATTTAAATTTAGCATTTTATATATTAATAACTTTATTTTATTTTTATTTTTTTTACTATATTATTTAATAGTATTGTATTTTTTTCTATTTTTTTACTAATTATAAAAGTAGTAGCTATATTTTTTTTAAATATATCACTTTTAAAATGCTTTTAAATTTAGTTAATTTTAACTTAAACTATTTTTTTTAATATTTTTATAATATATATATATTTATTATTATTATAATATTAAAAGTTTTAAAATATTTTTATTAATATAATTTTTAATTAAAATATAAAATATTTTAGTTAATTTTAAAAATAATTAATTTTAATAGATTATAATAGCTATTATATTTAATATTTATATATTTTTTAAAAGTTTAATATTTATTACAACTAAATAATTTATTTTAATGAATAATTTTATAAGCTATTTAATTAGGAAATATGCATTGAGTTTTTTTTATAGATAGTTTTATTATTTTTTTTATTATTAATTTAAATATTTTATTGCTTTTTTATAGTTTTTATTTATTCTTTTTTAAAAGTAGGTTATTTTTTCTTTATATTTCCCTTTTTTTTATTATCTAATTCTAAATATGAATAAAATATTACTAACTGTTTTGCTATTAAAGTTTAAAAAAAAATTCTTTTATAAATTTTTATTTATTAAGTTTTTTGAAACATATTTGCTATTTTTGAATGTAACTAGTTAAATTTGTATATTAGCTCTACTCTACTTATATTTTTAATATAAAGCTACTCTACCTTGTTATTCTTATATTAGTGGTCAATTATGTAATTATTTATAATAAAATGTAAAGCAAATAAAAAATAAATTTATAAGTATAAAATTTAGTAATAAGAATTTTTGATTTGTCAATTACTATATTTGTACTTACTATTAGAGCTTTTCATATTTGAGGAATTATATTATAAAATTGCAGAAAAAGTATTTTAATAGTAAAACTTTAAAGCATTTAGGAGGTAATTGTGTAAGACTTATCATAGTAATAATATATTATAAAATATTTATATTAGATCTATGCTCTTAAATATGCCTCTGATCACATAATTTTTAGTACTTTGGAAGTTTTAATAATGCAATGGGATGTTATACTTTATTTTGTTTTAATTATTGATTTCTTTATTACTACGAATTTCAAATATTGCTAGTGTTATATTAACTGTCATTTTAACCTACTATTTCAAATTCGATGCTTGGAAGCATATTAGAATAGTATTATATTCATTGGGAACACATCCGTTGAATTAGTTGTTATTGTGGAATTTTCTAGTTCAATTCTAGATTATGGAATACCATGATATACCATGGTATGCGAACATGTATAATGGTGTCATGCTTAATATATAAATAAGCTGATATCACCTATTTTCTTTAATTATGTTATCTGCTAAAAACAATATATTATTAGTTTTTACTTTCAGTTTAATATAACTCATTCAAATACACCAATAATTACCTACTGATACGACATTAGCTAGCTAATCAATTTTAATTGGTTTTCCATTTTAGGTGAGTTAATCCATATAAAAGATCCAACCCTTGCCAATATATTATCAACATCTAAAATAATTTAACATAGCGAAAAATACCTAAATTCTTACAACTAATAAAATTTAAATAGCGAAAAAAGCACAAATTTTAATTTACAAAATAATAAAATAACTTGGCTTGGCGAAAAATAGGCCCAGATTTAAAACAAAACTTAGCAAATCTTCGGTATTTTAATATTTATACCTTCAATAACCAGTAGCTAATAAGTTCTTAAATTTTGTATCACCTTGATTTAGTTACCCCTCATTTTTATACTGTTTTAGTTTAGTTATTTATTATACTTTATTAAAATGAGGTATTATTTAAACTTGTCTTTTTACTAATATGTTGGTTCTATTATCATAGCTAACCAACTATAATATTTATAAGTTTTAAGAAGTTTGATTTGAAAATATTAAAATATAGTTTAATTTCGGATATTAGGCCTATTTTTCACTAAACTAATTTATTTGTTTGCTTTGTAAATTAGAATTTGGGTATTCTTTGCTTTTTTAAATTAAAATTTTGATTAATTGAAATTTGGGCATTTTCGACATACCAAAATATTTTAAAAGTTGGAATAAGAAAATTTTAGAACTTACAAAACTTCAAATGAGATTTAACTTGAATCTTATTTTTACCTAATTGTTAATTTCTAACTTTCACACAAATTTAATTCAGGCAAGCTTGAAATTATTACATAATCGATTTTATTATGCTTCTTTAAATATAAAATCTACTGATAACTCAAAATTATAAACAGTACGTCTCTTTAAATATGCTTTTATTTTTTATTAGGTTAAGTTAAGCATTTGAAATTTTTAACTTATATATTGCTTAAATTCTGAAAAATAGTAGCATTTTCTTTTAAAAAATTCACTTGTACGCGATTTCGAGTTTAAATTACTATGACGCATAATAAATGTAAAAAAATTTACCTCACATTTGAATCAAAAATTATAAAAAGGGCTGAATTTCAAAAAATTATCATCAAATATACAGATATTCAGACATTCATACAACATTATAGAGCTAGCTTAAATGTATAACATTTTAGTCAGCATTCAAGAGCTTATAATCATTATACAGCTAAATACTTTTGAAGCTTACTAAACCCATTGAAATAATAAACTTTAACCCTACTTAACCCATGTTTTCATTACATGCTTCGGTCTCAATAAAACAGAAATATATTGCGAATTAATTAATTTAATAAAGAATACTTCCTATTCAAAAATAAAATATTTATCTAATTCGAAAAAGTTGTTTGGAATTCCCTTTTTGTAAATTTTTGAAACTTCAGCTTTAAAATTTATATTATTCTATTCAAATTAAGCCGAAATTGATTTTTTAAATTAAAAATAAAAGGCAATTAAGTAGTTCTAGAATACTATGGAGCTTTACATTTAAAAAATTTAAAGGCTAAATCTTAACTGATTAATGCTCCGCTTTAAGTAAAATAGGTCTAGCGGCCTTTCGGTAAATTTTATTAGTACTGAAAAGAAGCTCAATTGTTTTTTCCCATTCATAACTCTTGTAAGTTTTGGATTATATGATCTAAATAATATTACATGTTTTATATAAAATTTTAGATTTTGTAAAGCTAGATTCAAACGAATAATTTAAATAAATATTTTTAATAACTATGAAATTATAGTTTATATTATAAATCAGTATTGAGGTTTGGTAGTTTAGTAAAACTTAACCCCAGCTAAACCTCCTTTTAATTTAAATTAAATACCGTTCAGCAGGAAAGGGTTAGCTTTAAATTAAATTTAATATTTGAAGCTATTTTTATGTATTTGTGTATTTAATAAAATAAATTCAATTCAAATTTAATTAAGAAGTAAATTCCCCACTTATCGAACTGAGCAATGGATCTAAAAGTTATAATATTCGAATTAAAATTAAAAATACGCAGTTATTATAAATGTCAGCTCTTCCGTTATTTATTAATAAAGTAATTTAATTTTTTTATTAAAAATACTAACTTGCTTTTAATAGCTTAAATCACCATTTGTGAATAATAGTAGAACTTAGAAATTAAGACTATGAAATATCTAAAAAGATATTAAAATAAGGAAATTTCTATACAGAAACTTGGCGGAGATACTAGGTGATTAAATCATATTAGAGAAATTACATTTTAGAGACTAAGGATTTATTTAAAATTAATATCTATATAAATAGCTTAAATGTCAACGATTTAATACAAAATTTAAATAAAAATAAACATGTTGTCTTTAGTAGGAGTAGCTACAGCCATATCGATAGTTCTATTATTAATAGTTGTCAAACATGTAATAGATACCTGCGAAATTGATACTAATGAATCGTTTAGATAATTTACAATTTATACTTCCATCCTCTGAAGGAAGTACCTGGCCCTCCTCTACTCGCTATATTCCCAATAGAGTTATTTGTAACCGATATTTTTGGAACTACACCCTTCGTAGTCCACGAATACCACAAGAAGTACGGGCCAGTAGTACGATTAGGTAAACGATACAAGTTTATCGAAAGAAGTTGACAATTTATTAGGTCCCAATTTGGTATCCTTTTCGACCGGTGAAGCTTCTCAAAAAATATTTTCAACCTATACATTCGCCAAGGTTAAAAAGTACACATTTCTAAAATTGATTAATGGAAACCTTCTAAGCATGATGTAAAATATATTTATATTCGGTTCACTAACTTTTTGTTCAGTGATAAACAGGAACATCAAGCTAGAGTAAATTGCCACTTTTATAATTTAGTTAATGTTAAATATAGAAGAAAATCATTTCTGCCGCTTTTGGGCAAAAAAACGTCGAAGGGATGGAAGGAATGATTGTGGAGTGCGGAATTAAAGCTCTCTGCGCTAAATTGGAAGAATACCATACGAGGGATGAGCCCATCGATATTACACAGAATTTACATATGATGGCCTACGTAATTATATATATTTATATTAATAAATTGAACTTTTATATCTAGGATATTATCGGTAAAGTATCGTTCGGACGCTCTTTCGGAATGTTGAAGAACAAAAGTCACCCAGTAATCAAATGGCTCGATGAACTTTTGGTTTGGGTGGTTATCGTAACCAACCATTTAATTTTATATACTAATTTATATAAAGGAATCACTGTTCCCAAGCTTAAAGAGTTATGTAGATACTAAAAAGGATAATATGAAAGAAGTATATTTACATTATATGATAATACTTATATTTTAAAGTTTGTACTTGACGCTATACATAGAGCACAAAAATCGGATACCCATAAAACAATTTTAAACTTTTTTATGGAAGCTATCGATCCGTTAAGTGGTGAAAAATTAACTAACGAACAGATCGCTGATGAATCCTTCGTTCAAATGTACATCACATTTTATAAAATACCTTTTATTTATTCTTAATATAGAGCTGCTGGTACCGATACAATTTCAAATACGCTTGCTTGGTAAATTTATAAAATTTATAAAATACCAATCTTTTGTTTTAGGATTTTTATTCTGCTTATGAAAAATCCTTCCATTTACAAAAAACTAATCCAAGAGCTGAAGTCCACATTTGAAACGGATGCAATAACTTTATCGAAATGTAAAAAGTTACCTTACTTGAACGCGGTAATCTATGAAGCTATGAGAATTATCCCCGTAGCCGGTGGTGCTGTGGAAAGAATTACACCGCAGGGTGGTAAAACTATCAATGGGTACTTTATCCCAGAAGGAGTAAAATATATTGTTTAATTGTGTATTAACATATTGGAATTTTAGACCACAGTAGGTGTCAACATCATTTCACTTCACACTTCCCCCAATAACTTTGAGAATCCCGACAAATTTTTTCCAGAGCGGTGGTTATCAGAAATAGACGGGGAAGTTGTATTTTCTACTAAGATTGCTAAAAACAACTTTATACCGTTTTTACTTGGTCCAAGGGGCTGCATAGGAAGACAGTAAATTCAATTTTAATTTTATAGCTTTACTAATACAATGTTTAGCCTTGCTTGGATGGAGTTGTATCTTACTGTAGCTTTCTTAGCTAAAACTTATATGTTTGAATTTACTTGTCCAAATGTCGACGTCGAGCCTAGAAACTATATAGTCGTTAAACCAAAAACTCATAACATTTTCGTCAATGTACATAAGAATTAATAGAAACTTAAATTAATAAAATTTTTAATTATTTTTATAAATCATTACTTAAAGTCAAAAATATTTATATTCACTTTTTATAATTGAAAAATAAAACTACACTGCTCTCCAAAATTAATTTACTATTTTTTTCGAAATTAGACTTTTCAATTAATATCACATGTATTGAAGTGTTAAATATATAAATATTATTTACTTATTTTTGGTATGTCTATTATTATCTATCTATTGTAAAGAAACAAATTGTCTTTATCCAAAAATGAATCTAGTAGCAAAATAATAGAAGACTAATTTTCTTAAACTCTGCTTGCAAAATAGTATAAGGTATAAAATAACTTGCGAAAAGTCAAGTTCAAAAACTGTTTTTACGTTGGCTGGACGGCGTGATTTCATGAACACTAATGGTCATCCAGTCAAAAGATGCAAAACTGATTCCCCATGTGGGTGTCCTGTCGCTGCCTTTTTTAATTCACTTTCTCCGATCTCTTTATTTGTCTGTCTCATCTCAGTTCAATTTCTTAAGAAATTAGCTTGCAGCATTTGTTTTGCTCATCCCTCTTAAGTTTAACAAAAATTTCTTAAATTCAACTCTTGAGAAGTTAGCTTTCAAGAGATAAAAAAAACACATGTTTTAATAGCAAAATTAGTGATAATAAAAATATGATTTAAATATTAGTTAGTATTTATTTTAGAACACTGTTCCTATATAATTTACTTTTAGATAAGTAAACGTTTTTTTACTTTTTAAAGAGCTAAAAATATACAACTAGAGAAAATTTAGAATTTGATAACACATTTGGTTTAGAGCCAGAAATCGAATCAACAACTGCTTCATTTATCAATTAAATTTTCGAAATTAGTATCCGGCTTTTGGTAGCTCCTTTAAAACTAAGCTATTTTATAATGCTATCCATTACTTTCAAAATTAGCTGATTCCAAAAACCATATGTTAAAAAATAATAAAGCCGATAAAATAGACAAAAAATAAAATATTTCTTTAAATATTTTATTGTACCTACTAATATAAGTAAATTACAAAATGCGACATGTATCACATTTCGATGAATTTCGCCAAAAGTTATTAATATATATATATAAATTGGTGAATATACCACATAGTAGCTTGTCCTTTTTTTAGTAACATCTATCATTAAAAAAGATATATATTGATATATATCTAATCATTAGAGTTTTTTTTCCAAGATAATAAAAGATTTCCATTTTAACAATAAAAGCATATTAAAATTACTGCTACTGTTATAAACCCATATTTTATAGTTTATATGTATTAATATATTGTTTTATATATATATATAATTTTTATTATAAAAAGTTAATAAAATATGTATTCAAATAGCAATTACTTATATATATAATAACTTTTTAATTGGAATATACTTTATTAATAAAGAATTTAAAGCACTCTTTAAAAAAAATAACACCTAACAGATTTATTAAAATTAACAAAATCCACAGAAATTAGCTATAAGTGCTTAAAATAATAGTTTTATATTTGTATAATTTTATTAAAGTAGTAACTTATAGCTAAAAGTTATAAGTTATAGTAGTTATTTATTAGCTTTTAGCTTGGCTTTACTTATATTATTTTATATAAAACAATATAGTTTTATAAATTAATTGTGTTTTTAATGGAGTATAATTTTCTAAACTTTTAAGTATAAATTATAGCTAAAACCTATAAATTATATATATTTAAGTGAGTAAAAATCTAAATTATATATAGTATATAGCTAATATTTTAATATCAATTTAGTCTTTTAAATATATTATTTTTAATACAGTTTATAATAATTTAAGCTATATTTAAAAAAATGTTATATTATTTTACAATAAAGTTATATATTAAAATAAACTAATATTTTTTTATAAATATTATTAATAAACTTAAAATAGTTATCTTTAAATAAATATATATAAATATTAGTATTAAAAATATTTTAACTATATATTAAGTAAAAATATCTATATAGCTTTAAATATTAATTTTATTATTTTTAAACTAATATAAGGTAATACTATTTATATATCTGAATTTATAATTCTAATTTAAATAATTTATATAGTTTAAATATAGCTTATAAACTATAATTATTAAAAATATTATTCTTATTAAACTTATTACTTCAAAGTAATACTAATTAAATACTTATTATATTTTAAAAAAACTTACTTTTAGTATATAAACTTAATAATAATATAAAAGTATAACTTAATTATTCTAAATATTTTAAATACTATTTATTTTTAGTTTTTTTATTAACTTATACAATATAATTATATACTTTTTTTACTCTATAAAAAATATAGTTATAAATATATAAAAGCTTTAATAATATTAGCAATACTATAGAAAAATTACTAAATAGTATTAATTAAAATATATACTTAATAATAATAATTACTGCTTTTTAAATATAGCTACAAAAATAATTTTATAAGCTAAACTTTTTAATAATTAATAAAAGTTTTAATTTTAATAATATATATAAATATATATTAAAAGTTTTAGTATTTATTATATATATAGTTATAATATAATTTTAAAAACTATATATAGCAATTTAAATATATATATTTTAATTAATATTTTATTTTAATTACTTTAAAATATAATATTTTTTAATTTATAAACTTAATTTATTATTTTATTTATTAATATATTAAGTTTTAAAATATTAGTATAATTTTTTTTTTAATTTTAAGTTAAAATTTTATAATATATTTATATTAATTTTTTTATAATACTTAAATTTATACTTTATAGCTAATAACTATATATTTTAAGCTTTAAGTATTTTGTTAAAATTTTTAAGCTATAATTAAAGCTTTTTATAGCTATTTATAAGTTTATTTAAATTAATTTTACTAATATTTTATATTTAATAGCTTTATAAAGCTAATATTTTTAATATAATTTTTAGTTATTATAATAATATAAAAAATAGTAATTCTATACTTTATATAAAATTATATTTTATATTTTAGCTTAAAAGTAAAGCTTTTAAGCTTTATAAAATATAAAAACTATTTAAACTAATATATTTAAATATTTTTTTAATTATATTATAAAAAAAATAAAGTATAACTTTATAGATTTTATAATATTAAATATCATAAAATTATACATTTTTATATAGTAAAGAAAAAAATAACTATAAATAGCTAAAAATAAAGCAAATTAAGCTAATATTTTAGCTATTTTAAATTTTATCTTTTAATTTTTTAATTTTTTTAATATATAAGTATATTAATACTAAATTAATATTTTATTAAATTTTTAATATATATTTATAATATTATTAAAATAAATTACTTTAAAAATTATAAATAATAGCTAAAATAAAATTTTAAAATTTTTATTTTTATTAATATTTAAATATTTTTTAGTAAATTATATTAAATATTAAATACTTTTTAATATATAAATAATAATTTTTAAAGCTATTTAATAAATTATAAATTATATATACTAATTATATCTAGTAAGTATAATTAAAAGCTATATTTTTAAGCTTATTAAAAGCTTATATAATAAATTAGATTTAAAAAATCTTAATTAATTAATTTTTAAATAAATAGCTTAATATTTCAATATTTATAAAATAGTAAATATTAAATTTAATAGTTAAAAATAAATAGATATATATTAACTTAATATAAAAATTATAATTTATATAAAAATATTAAATAAGGTTAAACTATTTTAGTAAATAAAGAATAATAATTAAGCTATATTAATAATAGTAATAGTATATAAATAAATATTTAAAGAAAATTAGTTTATATATAAAGCTTTTAAATTAAAACTAATAAATAGTTTTTACTTTTAATTTTTATTATTATTAATTTTGTAAAATATAGTTAAAATTAATATTTTTATATTAGATATATATATAATTATTTAAAATATAAAACTAAACTAGTATAAAAAGAATTTTTTTTATTATAAACTTTTTAACTTATAAAAATATTATTATTTATAATAAATAAAGTAATAATTTTTAAAATTTTATTAGCTTAATTTTTATTAATATTTTAAATTTATACTTAGTTACTTTTTTAAAAGCTAATTAAATACTTTTATTATTTAAAAAAAATTAAAATTTAAATATACTTTATTTTTATTTTTATTAGTTTTATATAATATTAACTATTTTTTTAATTATTAGTCTAGCTATTAATATTAATAAGTTTATAATAATTTATTATATTTAATTTATTATTATATTTTATTTTATATTTATTAAATATTAAAAATAAAATTATATAAAATAAAAAATTTAGCACTTAAAAATTAACTTTATTATAATATAAATCTTATTTTGTTATTATTATTATTTTAAGTAAATATTTTATAAAATATTAATAATAATATTAAAATTTTAAAAAATAATTTAAAATATTAAAAAAATAGACTATTTAATTTATTATAATTAATAATAATATTATTATAAAAAAATTAAGTTAAGTATATAAAATTAAATATGTATATTTTTAAATATAAACTAATTAATAGTATATTATATAAATAAATAAAAATTAATATTTTAAATTTATATTACTTTAATATATATTTTTTGCATTTGTATATAACTACTAAATTAACTTAAAATTAATAAGTATTTATATTATAAAACTGCAAAATTTCTTATAGCTATTTATATAGCATATAAAACTATAATATATTTTCTCTTACAAGTAATATTATAGCTTTTTCTTTATAGTTTTATTATTTAATTTGGTTTTTTACTTAATTTATACTATTGCTTTCTTATTTATATTTAAAGTTTAAAATTTATTTTTATTTTTGTTTTTAAAACTTAAATATTATATATCTAACTTATTAAGCTTTATATTAAACTAGTTTACTTATTAAGCTATCTTTTCATTTCTATTTTCTACTTATTTAGTAAAGCTAGTAAATTCTTTAATATATATAATAACTTTTAAATAATATATAATATATTATTTTTTTTAGTTTTTATTATTCTTAATTTTTTTTAATTTTTTTTTTATAAATTAAGTACTTATACTTAGATTTTTTTTAAATATTTAAAAGTAAATAAAATAAACTATTAGGATATAGCTAATTAGCTAAAACCCAAAATTAGTTTTAATTATACTCTTATTGTTAAAATTATAAAATAAATTGTACTTTATATAACTACTAAGTTTTTGAATTTATGGTTTTATTATTACCTTTATATTTTTAAATTTTGTTTTTAGTCCCTTTATACTATAAAATTATTAAAATTTAAAATAAGGAAAATGAAACTAGTAAACTAAGTTTATTTTTAAAACAATACAATATATAGTTATTATCACCTCTAATTTTATAATATATATTTCTAAAGTGTTGTCTATTATTTTTATAACAAAATGAAGGATATTTATATTAAATAAAGACTAAAATAATATTATTATTTCAAACATACTATACAAGCTTAATAAAACTATAATTACCTAAGAAAAGATAGAATAGAATGCTAATTTAATTTTGCAGATACCTTATTTGGCGTTGGAGGCGATCATCGAGATAAGAGCAGCACCGATACCGGAGCCATCCTTAGATATGGCAAACTTGATTCCAGCGCCGAGCTCGTCGCCCACCAACTTGTTGACAGTGATATCCATCCACTGGGAGAAGTAGGGGAAATGCTCGTATACTGAACCGTCAACACCGACGGTGACACCGGCTCCAGACTCCAACAGATCCTTACGTTTGAGTAGGACAGCAGTAGAGGCGGTGGCTGCAAATTGAGCGGCCCTATGTCCTACCAATTCGGCGACCTTGCGTAATACAATACGATCACCTAAAGGTAAGGGGGTAGCTAGAGCGTGTTTAAAACCTTCGGCCACAACTTTAGCCACGTCATCCATGTCAGGAGTGTTGTCAGTGAGAAGGGCAGAGAGGTGGGCGGTGTCGATACCACCGGCCTTGGTGAACGCTTCAGGTAAACCTTCGCTGGATTGGAACACGATACCTTCCTTGTGGAAGTGGCTGATGATGATGCGGAACAGTTCACCAAGGTAGTAGCCTGAAACAGTCTTCTCGAAGATCTGTTGATTGGGGTTCCAAGTCAGCTTGTCCATTTCTTCATCGTATTTGGTTAAGGGTAAGAATCTCTTCTTATTATCGAAAGCACCCCATTCGATGTTGATGGCCATCTCCTTGAAGTGCTGGTATTCGCTGCCCAACTTGGTAATGTTTTTGGTAAGTTCAAAGTAAGCGGCGTTGGTTCCAGTACCTAAAATCAAACCAATCTGTGAGGTAGGATCGTAGTAACCCGAAGTGACTAATGTACCTACAGTGTCGTTCACCATAGCGTTTACTTTAACGTTAACATTGACCTTATCTAAAGCGTTCTGTAACATAGATACAACCTCCTCACCTACTACACCGGGGTTCTCAAACCCTTTAGTCCAGCGTGCTAAGTACCCACTGTTAATAGAAGTTTGGTTAACTGGAAATGAAAAGGTAAATCCAAGTTGTAGCGGTTCACCGGTATTAACTATAAGTCCGGAAATAACTAACTTTTCCAAAAATTGTTGAATAAATTGGGCGATCGTCAAAAATAAAGCTTGACCGTGTTCAAGCTGTTGTTCCTGAGAGAATTTAAACTTTTCTTGTTGAAGTTCAACTTTTTGGTTGCCTAACAATTTAACTAAACAGATACGGCAGTTTGTACCACCGAAATCTAAAGCTAAATAATTTCCTACCTCTTCACCGGTAGCACGTCCGATTACGAAAGCTGGAACCATCAATAGGTCTCCACCTTCACCGGCGAGTCCTTTTTCCATCTCAACATGGAATTTAGTAATAAGAGATTTAAGAGCGTCATCAGTTTGGTGGAACTCTTCATTCAATTTGGTTATTCCTGCAACTTGAACTTCACTCAAAGCATGAGTTGGGAACAAGAAATTTTTAGCTGGACATAAGGTGTTGGTTGCCATCTTGGTTTTCTATGTATATTTTTAAATAGATTATTAAGTTAATCATACTTTAATACAATAAATAAATGTAGATATGAAGTAAAAGTAATTTAAAAATTAAAACATCTTTACTAAATATTAAACGTAAAGTTTTAAAGATGCATCTTCAACGACATTTACCTGTTACTTTGACTTCTTAGATTATGTGTTAGTTGGCTTTTGATAAAGATGAAAAATCCCTATCCCAACAAATTTATTGTCCAACTTCTTACATCGCGTGACATCACTAAAACATGACTAAATATTTAGAGTTTTCGATTTTTATTTGTAAGTTGGTACCCTTTGGACTGAAAAATGATTGGTATAAGTCCCTATAATGGATAATTTACTAAAAGATGGAGGCAAACTTGAATCAAATTACTTATTCATAATATGAAATTTACAAATCTTATTCGCGGTTGCAATTATTTTTTGAAGCTTAGAAACTATTGCCTTCCACTTAAGGCACCAAATCTCCTTTAAGAATTAATGTAAACGGATTTTGATAGACCTGGGTTATCTGCTTGTAAGCCTCTTGGTTCAAAATGAATGAAATGGTTAATAAATATTTAAGCCAAGGAGGTTAAGAAATGTAAAACTGTATCAAATGCCTATAAATAAAAATTCAAATAATATACATATATATATATATTAATACTCAATACTGTTTATCAAATCCTTTATTCTCTATATATACTAAAAAATGAGACTTTAAAAAAGTTGCTTGAAAAGTAATTTGGCAGCCACAATTTGAATTCTAAACTGTTATTTATTAGCAGTTTATCTATAAGTTGACAAAAAATATCGCGAAATTTATAAGTTTTAGTAAGTAAACTTCCAGAACACATTTCATATAATAATTTTTAATACTTTTAAATTCTAAAAATGAATACTTTAGATGAACTACCAATAACTCAAAATTCCGAATATTATGTTATTTTGATCATAATTTTGGTGGCTATAAAAAATATTGAAAACTCGGATTTTTTACAATACATGTTATTGTAAATAAGATTGATAAAATCAAATATTATCTAGAAATTTAATTTTTATTGAAAGAGAGGGGTAGGTTTATATATCCAGTAAAGTGGTAGAATAATAATATAAGTATACTCCTAATAGAAATGGGACAAGGATATAAGTATGTTCTCAATAGAATGTAATTAGCTATACTATAAAAAGGTAAAGTAAAAACTCTATATTATAGTAGCTAACAGTTATTTCTATTAGAATATTTATATCTTTATAAAAAAATATCTTATAATATAAAGAAGAAATAATAATAATAACTAAATAAATTTTACTGTATTTATAAATTTTATTCTAAAATTAAAATAATGATATATCTTACATATACTTATAAAGATAACTAACTACTTTTAAAAGCATATATTTTAATCTTTAAATTAAATATAATAAGTTATAGCTAAAAAAAAGTTTTAAATTATTATATATAGTATATATTGTGCTTAGTTATTTATAAATATATATATTTTAATAAAATTTATTTTATATATATATACTAATAATAACTATATATATAATAAAGTGTAAATTTATAGTTTAAAACTATTATTATTTTTAATAAATAATGTGTATAACTAAATAAGTAATTAGCTACTTTTAAAAATAGCTAATTTTATTTTTAAATATTTTACTAAATATACATAATATTTTTTACTATTTTTTATTTTATTATATAAAATAAATAAAGTTATTTTAGTAAACCTTTTTTTACTTTTTTAAGAAAAACTTAAAAGCTATTTATATTTTTTAAACTAAATTAAAATTTAAGCCAATTATAGTTTTTTTAATAAACTTTTTTAAAAAATTTAAAATAAAGTTATTTAAATAAATCTATATTTTTATAGCTTTGCTATAAAAATGCTATATTTATTAAAACTATATATATTAGTTTAAATAATAGTATTTATATAATAAGTTTATTTTTAACTTCAAAGATTTACTTTAAATTTAACTTTTTTTTTAATTATTTTAATAATATACTATAATATTAATTTTTATTTTAGTATTTTATTTAGCTAATAAATTATTTAATTTTATTTATACTTAAATTTCTATAAAAAAATAAAAGTATAACTTTATAGCTTTAACTTTATAATTATTTACTAATATATATTTCTTAATTATAACTTATTACTATAACTTTATATAGTTTTAGCTTACTTTTATATCAGTATATAAATTTTATAAATAAGGTATAAGCTATTTTCTTATATTTATTTTATAATTATATAATAAAAACTTTAGCTTTTTTTAATATATAACTATTTTAAATATATCTACTATTAGTAAGTTTATTTTTAGTTTATTTAATAATTATTATAAATTTATAGTTTTTATTTAAAAGTTATTAAATAATAAAAATTAATAGTATATTTACAAATATTAATAAGTGCTTACTAGCTAAACTTTTTAATAATTTTAAATAAAAAAATAGTTTTACTTTTAAAATTTATTTATTTATTTAGTATAATAAATAATAAACTAGTATTAAAATTTTCTTTAAGTATTTAATAATTTATTAAATTTTTAATTTTATTTAATTATTTAGTACTTTAAGTATACTTTTTATTATTAATTTTTTTTAACTTATTTTATTTTAAATTTTTTAAATATAATAGTATTTATTTTTATATTTATATTAAAACTATATTAATTTAAATTAATTAATATATATTTTTAAATTTTAATATAATTAGTATAAATTAATAATGATTAATATTTTAAATT